>JAUUEB010048421.1:0-16164 GCA_032362205.1 Clione limacina
AACCGTGCTTTTCGAAAACTGTTGTTCTATGGAGTTTCGTGTTGTATGGAGTCGTGTTGTATGGGGGTTTTACTGTACAAAACACTTATCCAAAATGTAAATATATGCACATGATTATATATCCATTTATCTCACTCTGTGTCTATCCCAAACTTGCATTAGTTGAATCCCAAACTGTTAATAAGCATTTCACTGTGTTATCTGTAAGCATAAGGCTGAACAATGCAAGTTTAAAAACAAAATATAACCCAAACACGATAGCAAACTTTTCACCATGAAAATGTTGTCCAATTGCGGGGGTCAAACAAACAACGCTTTAAGACCGCCGGATCTTTTGTCCAACGCTCTAACCACTTGGCTATCGCTCTCCACAAAGATCTTCTTTGATTTATCCTTTCTTTTATAGGAAAAAGGCTTACGAGTGTATATATTTTTTTCCGTTGTATGATATTTCTAATATGTTGATGATGTGTTACCTGCAATATATCAGCTTTGATCTTCCGGTTCTACATACATAAGCAATCAGAAATTACATCTTATCTCAAGAACAAAAAGAGGAAAAACGCTTATGGATCAATTTGTGTTTGTTTTCACAACTGCGTATTCTTGTGTTATATTCTTGTTCTTTGTTTGAAGTGTTATGTATTTTAAAGAAAACTCTGCTCAGTAAAAATGTACTAAAATGCTCAGGGTGTTATGGCAGTACAATCTATTGATGCTACTATGAGTTCTTCCAGTTATTAAAAGTTTGATAAAAAGGAATTGTTACCAACAGCTTTTAATATTTATCCTGCTCAGTTTGTATATTGAAAATAAAACTTTACATGAATACAATTATTTCATTTTTTTTTTTTTATGAATGTGATGGTCGAAAAAAATGTTGTGCAGAAATATATTTTTAATTCTCAACATGTACATATATAAACATGAATAAAACTAAGGGAGGTAATCTTCAAAGATTATGATCCAAAAGTATATTGATAAAGCGATAAGATGATAAAATAAATTTAAGCATTACATAGCTTTTTTGTGGGTCAACCTTGTGCAGTGAAAGGACCGACAGATACTAGATCTTCTTCAGCCAACAATCATCAGATCTTCTCTCTATGTGGCTGAACCGCACCAGTCAAATTTGCTGCCACATATTTAGGATTTGTTAAACACCACTCCTCAATGTTGCAAAAGAGGAGAGGTCTTTGCAGAAAGGAAATGACCTATATAAAAAGGCTATTCATTATTATTCATTTATAATTTAATTATTATATCATTATATATTATGATTCAATGCAATTCCCTTTTGCATGTTCTTTTTTAAGAAATAATGCCTTCAACCCTCTAAAATTGTCTATAAATCAATGCTCTGACATATACCAAAAGCTAGGCCTAAAATTGTTCAATGCAGCTGCAATTCTTGGCCAAACATAGTCACTATTGCTGGACTTATTGTGGGGCCATGTATTCAAAAAAGGCACTAGCTATGAAGAGCAGCTTGTAAAGCATCATTTTATCTGTGATTACGAGGTACAGTAGTCACCACTTAAAACAGAAACTTTTTACAGGCATTGGTAAAATGAGAACCTTTTAGTTGCTATTTAAGTCACAAGGACTGAGGCTCTACAATGCACTTTTTTCTAAAAGTATCCATGTATCTTTCTTCTCTGACAATCAGGAGAAAAATACCTTTACAAACAAACAAAACTTCCGTCATCTCTATCTATGACGACACAAGATTCAAATACCCTGAGGTTTTACACTTGAATCATAATTTTGTAGAGGACAAAACAAACTTTTATTAGACATGTAGATCAATGTTTATGATAAATAGTTTAAAAATAACAATATTGGAGGAATTCCTTATTGATCTGCCCCACTATAGAGTTAAATAGCCTGAAGGTTCTTTCCTTTGTTTGGATCATAGGTTCCCATGAATGCAGAAGTAAACTGTGAGATATGACATCATATTGCTTCGACCGTGTAAATTTGCCTACTGTCTTTTGTTTTTTCATGTCACTCTGGCAGTCTAAATAATAAGAGTCTTTCTGAATCCAGATAAAGGCCACTAACTGTGTAAAGAGAAGCACGAAATGTTTAAACTGATTGTAAAGCAATGACTGAGACAAAATCAGTCCTCAGAAATGTGGCTAGGTGTTGACTAGGTCCGACCAGTCAGCCATAGCCATGTGTCACATTTTTACAGCTCTAACTTAGTAAGCATTAAATGTTACATTTGTTTTGATATGCCAAATTTTTCTGTAAAGCTGATATGCTTTGGTCAATGGAAACATTTCAAATAAACAATAAACAACAGCTTGTTAGGAAATTAATTGAAAGCCAATTTATTTAAAAATTTTAATTCAAAATGATAACAGTTTCAACACATACTGTAAAAAATGTGTTGATAGTAATTTTAGGAATTATATTTCAAGACATTTGATTGATATGGAATGTATGTTAATAAATAGACTTATAAACATAATATTTGTATAATTGGAAAACCAGCTCTTAGGACGGAATGATTCATTCATGGAATAAGATATCATTGTTTAAATTAATATTGTATCACAATATATAGTTAAAATATCACAGTCATCAGCAGGTGGTATGTGCCCCGCTCTCACTCTTAAACAAAATATTGTTCAAAAGTAAAATGATAATTCATGTCACATGAAAAATAATAAAATTCATCTTTGATAATTCTGGAGAAACTAAGGAAACAGTTTGACGAGCCAAGGTAATAGATCAGATCCTTTCAAGGTCAGGCCCAGGCTGGGGTCAAACATACTCTCCAGATTTTTAATGTTGATCTTGGTCACTTCAAAAGGAATCTGCACAGAGAAAAAAACATTACAAATATTTTAAAAAGTAGGAAACAAAAAGGGTTTATGTTGTTAAGTGGTGTTAAATGAAGGTTTGTCAGATATTGAAAGGTTTTTAATTTATTTTTTTTGTATTGTACATTCTTAACTCAGAATGATATATATCTGCCATTAATTAAAATTGTCACTGACTGCTTAAGAATCACAAAACACAGAAAGATATTGTTTGACATTTTCACTTGCCATGTTGTAAAGTATATCCAAAGATAAAATCTACTTGTCTAACTGGATGAATATCAATATTGTCCAACTTTGACCTTGTTCATAATTCAGTAAGTTTCACAATGATTCCTGATATATTTCAAGATTGTATTTGGTAATAACTTTTATGAATATTTTCAATTGAATGCACAATTCATGCTGGAAGCTTTAAAAGGGTGCAAAATAAATATTTTGGTTAATTCCTTATTATGTTCACATGTTTTTATTACATAAGACATACATCAATGTGTGTTTTGTGGGTTTAATAAGATAAACCTTGCAATCACACACTTCAACACTATTTTTCTACAAAGAATGATTAATTAGAGGGTTGATGTTTTATGTTCTTAGCCCTGCTTACTTTTAAAGGACAAAGAGGTCTCGAGTTATGCTAAACAAGTGACAGGGCCTGAGTTCGAACCTTAACAGTTGTGCATGATTGCATCTCTTATACACTGGCCCAGCCCTTGGTCTGGACACTTATGTTTGACTCACTTGTACAACTTTATATTGTGAGTGGCATTAAACACAAACAATCAATCTTTGCTTCATTTTAGTACTTGATAATGTCAAAATATTCACATTGAAATAAATAGTTTAACGGTAATTTTTCAAGCTGTTAATTTAAAGCCTCAGTTTGCATCCCGTTGTGCCTTTAACCGCTTTAGATAAAGAACAGTGACATTCATCTTATACAAAATACAAATGCAGGTAATAAGATTGAAGAGGTTTCATAAAACAATATGTTTACAAATCTACCTCTGTGGAAGATGTTCCTCCTTGTTCTGGAATGACCCCAGTCAAAGCACATGCATCATCAAGACATTGACGAAGTAAGCTCTGGTGATGAGAAAAATAAAACATGTCAGTTACTTTGAAGGCAAAATCTAAAAGACAGAGTTTTAAACAATATTTTGTTGTCATTTTCTTCTTTTCATCAAAAAGCTTTCACTGATGACAAATTTAACCCTTGAAATCCACCCCTAAACTTTTTTCAAGTCAATTTAAAACAAATTCTCTTCATTATGGTGATGGGCAAAGCGATCAAAAACTGGTAGTATGGTTGCCACAGGAACCACATTTATAGTTTGAGCGTGATTCAAAAGTCATTCTTGTATAGGTAATTATCAAAAAATATAAAATTAAGTTAGAGTATCTGCAAAAAAGAAGTCAGCAACCTAATGGTCCAATCAACTTAGTCTATCTTTTCATCATCCCAGGTAATTTGGTAGGATATAACTGAAATATTTTTAATATTGACTTGGTTGTGGAAAACAAAAATCAAAGCCTTAGGTTCAGAATACAGTGAAGAGTATTTACTGATGGTTTGAGTACAGAATAAAAAGAACTAGTTTTTATCTTGTGACAAGTTTTTTTTTCTTACCCAAAAATTCCTTTCATGTACACTCAAATTTTAAAATAGAAAACAATTTTGACATAATTTTGAATGGAATTAAGATGTAATATATTGAAGTATTATTTATATATATATAAGTATACCGATTTCAAATAAGTCGATGGAAATATACCTCTAGTTGCTCATCCCTTTGTACTTTAGGAGACAGTGCCTTAATCCTCTGAGCCTTCTTGCTCTTTGGGGTTGGTGAAGGTGTACTTGGCTCCTTCTTTACCTTTTCTACCAGGGATATCTCAGCACGCTGAGCTAATAGTGCAAGTCTGTGATAGAATAAGAAAGTAACATTACAATACATGAGTAGGATTATTGATAACAGTAAAAGACAGTTTTTATTGAAAACTCTTGCTGAAAGAGCTGCATAATATACTAGTCAGAACATATATTCAATTCAAAAAAGCTATTTTGAGATACCAATATTGTAACATTCCATTATTTCAGGTTATCTCCTCATGGTGTACTTTTTAACAGTCAGTTTAAGTCTGTTAGTGAAACAAAAGGCCAAATTAAAAGTTTCAGAGAGCAATTGTTTGACTATGCAGCTGCTGATGACGTGTGGAACAGTCTGCAAGAATCTCTGAAACTTGTTGACAATCTCATAGGATTTAGGAAACCAAAACACATCTCTTCACACTTTATTACAATCTATATTTCATAAACTTTAACATATCCCTAACGACTCTTTCCTTTTAAGTTCAAAGTTGTGTCCATTTGCTGAGACAAGAGATACTGGGTGGGGGATCAACATGGGGGCCAATGGAGTTTTCAATTACCCTTATTTTACTGTTTCATTGATATGGCAAACCCATGTGAGTCCATCATGATACCCAACTCATGTAATTTACATCTTCTATGTATTGTAATTGTAAGAGCCTAAAGTCTCTAAACATGGGCAATTCTACTCACCTGTCATGTAAATCATTAACTTTATGCTGAGAGACCCATGTAAAGCCAGGTGTGAGTTGGGCGGAGGTCTGACCACTACCTCTACGGGAGATGGCATACATCATGAGAATTCTCTTGTCTGCAGCAATGGCCTCAGACCTGCCTGGGTCTGACTCCTCCAGTCCAGGCTGGTACCACTGTATAGAGAGTTCCATGTCACTTCCTGATGCAGACACTCTGTCCACAGGTTTATAGCTGTCTACCTGCGACCCTGGTGGAAGAGGAGCTCGAGCCTTGGAAGATAAGATTGAAGTCACAGTATAACTCAAGGACTCTCAATTGCTTTTAATACAATAAAGTACACCAAAACTCTGTTATACGTTCATAGGGTATAACATAAATACACTTGTTAAAATTAATTCTCAAATACCTGAACATCTTAATTGTCACTATAATGATGTGCAATGAGTTTAGATAATAGTTCTAAATAGTCAAAAAATAACATTTTCTAAAATAAAACAATTAGAATAATAAATACTTACTGACAATAAAGCATCATCACTGAGACTCTCCGCTTCCAACATTTCTGAGTTAAGGCTGAGGTTTGACGCATATGACTTGATAGTGATATTGAGGTCAGTGGGGAAATGTGCCTGGCCTGTCATATGGAGCCCTGGTGGGGGGTATGGGGCGCAGCAGTCGGCTGCATACACTTTGAGATTGTTACACATATAGGAATGCATCTGAGTCAATCTCCTGCACCACAGACCTGTAAATATGATATAAAAATAAGACCAAATTCATTAGTATTTTACATAAAATTAGAAATCTCTCAATACAAAGTAGAATTCAATTTTTTAAGTTTTTCCTCTGTCAACAAACTCGTCTATGACACTATCTTAACACTCAGAGCTAACCAAAAAAAATAGTTAGAAAAAAATAATGGAATATGAATTCCTTTATGACAAAAACTTTCGAAAACTAGGCTAAACTTCTAGACAGCTGATTTTCACACAAAAGACTACTCAGAAAATTGCCTGTGCCAAAATAAAGCACCAAAAATATTCAAACTTATATTTTAGAACTTAAAAAATGATTGCACTAACCTGAGTGCAGCATGTATCTTACAACATCGTAGTTGAGGCCTGTGTCAAACTGAGCATGGCTTATGAAGCCAAGGTCTAGCTGATTGCCAGCGCCGTCAGCTCCTTCTTCTTCATCTTGTCTGTCAGTGAGTTGAGATGAGACAGATGTTGTAGATGTGCTCACCAAACGTTGCAAGATTGACTGGTAACCTAGACATTAGATAGATAGGTGGATAAATTAAGATATTTCTATATTTTTGACAGTATTCAACCAAACATGAACTCAATAAATTCTATACTTTCCTCTAATTTCATACTTCTTAGGATTCCATGATTTTCTCTCATCAGACATACAGTGTATGTTTCATTAAATCGTAATGGGTGCTTAAAAGTAATAAGACATTTTCAAAATACTGGAAGGAGCTGTGAATTTCATTTTTTTTTATGGAAAGCGCCCCAGCGATAAGCTCAACTTCAAACAATCTCATACTAACTTTATAAGGTCTCTAAATAGCTTACCTATGATATTTGTAGGTGATCTGCAGATTTCATTTATTCTGTTTTTAATAAATGTTCTAAAACAATTTTGTAAGAAATTAAATAATTTTTAAATTATACCTCTCATATTAATAAATTTCCGGGCTAAACCATTCACACAAATGAACTGATGCACACTAACAAGAAATGCACACCCAAGCCCCAAAAAGAAGCCAGCACAATGTTAATCCTAGAGTGTGCTTTCACAGTGATATGTTGTAAGTTTTTTAAAGGGTGGTTAACAACTTTTATTTATGAATACCACGGCAATCTTTGTGTTCTTTCCTTCTTTTAGTATAACCTTTCTTTTTCAATGACACCTAAACATTTAATTACCCTAATCTAAAGGGTAGTTACAAACTTGTTATGGAGACAACGATTATTTGTGTTTTGTTTTCTTATTGGTAAAAGAGCTACAAAATCATTGTATATTAACTTTCTCAGGCCAGGCTCTCTTCTAGTTTAATAACAAAAAGTCGATAAACATAAATTCTGTTTCATAGTATTTAAGTGTAGAAGATGTATAATTGTTTCTTGTGTAAAGATTTCACAAAAATATAAATTTAAAAAATTGACAGCTCTCTCTATTTCTCATGCAATTTCTTATTTACCATCTTTTTGTGTTGACCCGCCTACTAACTACATCAGCTGGAGGCAGAATACAAGGGACAAAACAATAACCAGTGTCCAACTAACTTAAACTCAGTATTATTGATATCCAAAGATACAGTGGTATTTTATTTTAAAAGGAATAGAAACTCATTATTCATATTATTTACTTGAATATTATAAATATAATGACATTTCTTTGTATTCTGTGTACACTTTCTCTTTAAAAACTGTTACAAGAGGGATAAACACTTCATAGTGACTCAACAACTAGAACAAATTTTGCAGAAAAGTGTAAAGAACTGAACTACTAATTAGGGATGATACTGAATCAGATCATCAAACAAACACAAGGTTCCAGAACTTAACGAAAAGTCTCACAAACAGATTCTTACCTAGCAAATGTATCCAGCTCAGTTCTTTAGCGGCCACTCTAGCTTTGTTGACCTGGTCATCATATGTCTCACTGACCTTGACCTCTTGAGCATCAATCATATTGGCCAGCTCCTCCTCTATCTCATCTATGCATAAAGTGACAAATAAGAACTATGAAGTTTTCACTTTCAAATTTCTTTGCAACTAACGACACTATCGATATTTCTACAAAAACAGGTCACATTTTCAATATGTTTCTAACTAAAATTGAAACATTCTAATGATAAGAAATGTCATACAAAATTTGACATTTCAAGAAATAATTATTTTGTAAAATATTACTTTTTGGGAGGGTTTATAAATTGGGTTTAAAGGACAAATCTGAGCATTAAAGAAACAAAAAAGGTTTATGTACATTGTTTTTATTCCCTGGAAAAGTGATGGAATGGTTTTAACAGTATTTTTGGTACATTATGGTTATATGCACTCTAGCAAACTATATAAGATAAGTGGCCAGTCTCTCAAAGGTGTGCACAAAAGTAACATAATAAAAAAAAATACAGCACTGGCCAGAGTGAAATTCAATGACCTCTATAACCTAGACAAGAGCTTTCCTATCTCTGCCTCACTTAAACTGGATAAGTATCAATGATACAAAACTCACTTTTGTAAACCTTCTTTTTCTGACCAAGAACATAGCCACTTAGTAGATCCAGAGCCAAGAAGTCAGGGACATCCCCACTTGATTTTTCTCCCACTTTCTGTGATGTCACTGCTGTGTCACCAATCAAAAGACCCCGAGAACGCTGGACGGTAGCCACAGCAGTTGCACATCGCACGGCAAGCCATGCACATCGACGCTCTTTTTCTTGTTCTGTCTCTTCCTTCTCAAGCCGAGTCTTCTCACGTTTTAGTTGTGACTGTGGGGAAGGAAAAGGTCAATATATGTGAAAATAAAAAAGGGACTCAGATGCAAAGATAATATGAGTTTGTCACATTATTTTGAAGATAATTTACTTGTTGAAAGCCTTGTATATTATATCTTTAGATAAACATGCAATAGTGCATCTGTCATTTTATCAACAAGTTATAGTAATAGGTTTTTTGGTTTTTTAAAATATAATAATAACAAAACTGAAATTTAAACTGTTATGAATAGAGAATTAATGAGCTGAAAAGAACCAGATATAAATAAGATTTGATGAAAAACCAAAGCTTTTTGGTTTAAGGTTAACTTTTTTGCATTTCAAATCTGTAAATCTGAAAAATATTTAAGAGTTCTATCATGATTATGATGATCATGAAGGCATTTTTATGGCAAAGTTTGATAAACGCAGAATACTTTGACCTTCAGCATGCAATAAAAAAAGACTTTAGAGTAAGATATTTGAATTATGATATGTCTAAAGAATTATAAGAAACTAGTGGCTTAATACCCGGTCTTGCCCAGAAAGGATTCAAAAAGAAAGAAACACGAATTTGGCTGACTTTTGAACCACCCTGTAGACCTCTCTAACTGTCTCCACTATGCGCAAATATGCCACCACCCCCTTTTTAAAATCATATTTTGAAACACCCCTATTAGAATTCACTTTTTGTTTCTGCTTTTGTTTACATATCACTTAATATGGAAATAGAAATTTGTGTTGATTAGACTGGGGCTCGTATATTATGTGCGACAGGAAGAAGGTGCAAGTGTTTCCATATTTAGTTTCATGGCATCTTTGTTCTATATTTTCTCTGTAAAATACGCACCAAAAACTAAAAAGCTAATAACTGTTTTTACAGCCGACTGATTTTCACTTAAAGCTGAACCACACATTTGGTAATATCTACCAACATTTTATTATCAAAGTTTCAGGTCGATTGAGTCAAAACTGTGACTGTAATCCCATTGCATACACACAAATAAACACACACATAAATAAATAAAGATATTTTGAATTTTATTATGTAGATCAGGCTTCTTATCAAGGCTTCTTAGACTGTAACATATCACCGTTTGGCAGTCAAAATATGTGTTCTTGCTATTGATATAAACTTTACAAATATTGGAAGTTGTGTTGTATTCATTGTAAATGTGATGGACTAATTGTTAGCTTCACATCACAGTTTCAGGATCAGAGATAATTATTTAAGATATCATGGTGATTTTTACAAAAAGACTACGTAAAATTTCTTGCTAAAATATACGATTTGACTAAGATCCCAGGTATAACTGAACATCGCTGCGTTCATCGCTGAACATTGCTGCGAGCTAGCCAACTATTTAACCAGGCAATAATTTTTTTATCCATCAACCTTCACATCGTTTTCCATTTCTTTTATTTCGTCCATGTCCTTTGACATCACTTGCCCTATTCGCACTTTTATGTCCCATTTTGTCAGCGAAGACATTCTTTTTTTGCAAGTCACACAAGCGATATCAACTTTTAACCCCTTGCTTTTAAGCGTACACATTCTAACTCGATGGACCACCCTTTAAGCCATGATCAGTGATTCTACTTAAGTTTGAGTGAACGGATTAAGAGGAAAAAGAAGTAATCTTATTTGAGTGGCAGTCTAGACATTGGCTTGCCCGATCATTTAATACTATTTCTAAATACTAAATAGCAAGTTTGATTTTCATTCTTCAAATGCCAGGAAAACCCTAATTACATTTCTGAGATAATAATAATAATAATAATAATAATAATATAAATGTCATTTTTATAGCGCTTTTCCTTTTGAAAGCTCAAAGCGCTTCACATAATCAAAATTGACATATTAAAAAAAAGACAAATTTTAAACATTTATATCAGTAGATCCTAAATTCATTAAAATTAGCTAACTATAATTTACAACAATCCAAAGGAAAAATACATGCGGCTAATCTCATCAACACACGCAGACACGCACTATTAAAATGATAAAGCTTCCTATGATCTTAAACTGAGAAAAAAGCTATCGATTCGTGACCACGGTCTAACTAGATAAAACAGCAAGGTCTCCCATTAAAGGTTCAAACAGGCGAGTGCCCAATTTCTCAATTTAAGTCACATTTATTTTAAAAAAAAGGTGTGAACCATTAAGTAAAAATTACAACATTTTAGATTTTATGACTTAGAAGATCTCTAAAGTGACCAGATAATCTTACAATTTAACCTTAGACCATTTGAAATAAGTAAGTCTTTAGTCTTTAGCCTAGTTTTAAAAATGTGCAAAGATGGAACAGATTTTAAGTCTTCATGCAAGCTATTCCACATGTCAGGTCCCACAAAGGTAAACGCTCCTTTTCCATAGCACTTCAACTTAGGAATTGGTTTTTTCAGCTGATTCTTTACTGAGGAACGCAATGGTCTAGAATGTACATATAGAATTAACATTTCTTTCATATAAAATGGATATAATGTATCATTAAGGCTTTGATAAACAAATATTGCGGTTTTATATTGAAATCGTGCTTCAACAGGAAGCCAAAGGAGATCTTTGAGTACAGGTGTAATATGTTGTTTTTAAGGCACTTTCTTTATTAGTCTTGCTGCATGGTTTTGAATCCTCTGAAGCTTTCAATATTTCCATTTGTCATTGAACAATACAAAGAATTACAATAGTCAAGTTAAGAAATTACAAAGGCAATGACAAGCTGCTTAGTAGCTTCCTCGGAAATAAGGTGTCTCAAGTGAGCGATTTTTCTTAGTTCAAAATAGCAGGATTTCCTGACCTGTGTATAGCCTGGTCCATAGTTAACTGGTTATCTAAAATAACACCAAGATTTTAAACTCTGGATGACAGGGGAATATCTTCACTGTCGATGGAAATGTGTTTTGCTTCAATAGTATTAATTTTAAACTTGATACCGATTAGCATAACCTCAGTCTTGTCATTGTTCATTTTTAAGTACGTTGTCAATCATCCATTTGTTGACTGATATAGAACAATTTTCAAGCTCTTAAAATCTTTGTCTAAGTTGTTTGGTAACATTGCTTTGTACAGTTGTGAGTCATCACTATACATATGATAATTGAACTCGTAATGAGAATTAACAGCAATTTGTTTTTCATCTTGAGTACAGACAAAAGATTTGATCGCACGGATAAATGAGGGTAGTCATCCCAATAAAGAAAAACTTAATTTTCAAAGCCTTAACCACGTGCACTAGGCATTGAAAGGATTTAATGTTTCCTCCTTTAGTCTTTGTATTTAACAACAAAGAGGGTTACTGGGTTTCCCTTACTGAGGCCATTATATTTATGTCATCATTTTGAAATTATTTGTTAAATTGATGACCAGGCACAAATCGTATTGGATAGATGTTTAAAAGCACCTACACGAGCGAAAAAGAAACCAAAGTAGTTTCAAGCAAAAAAGAACGACATTAAATAGCCAACAAACAAAATAAATTGAGCTGCTTTAGCTATAAGCAAACAAACAAAATGAATAGACCAAGTGTGTATAAAAGTCCAGTCTGCATCGTTGTATTTCTCATATATTTTAGCGTGTACTCAACAATATACAAGAGGCATACTTAAATGTTAAAAATCAGGATATTCTTCCAATCGATTCTGAAAACCCCTATATGAGAATCACTAAAGACTTTCCACGTCTTAAAGAATTCGTACTTCCTTCCAAGTGGTTTGCCTTCACAGTCTTTGCTTATCAGGAAAAATCTCGTCTCAGCTAAATCTCTTCTTATATTGTGTAACGTGACGTCAATCTTACATCGTTTAAAGAACTATTTAAGTCTTGTCATCGTTATGGGATGGATTTAAAACTGTTAAAATGTAAAAAAAATGACCTTTCAAGGGCCATGAAATAGTGTTGTGCCAATAGAAATAATAATCTTTTTTGGGGTTCTTAAAGTAAATCCACAGGGGGTTGTCATCAAGTATCGTATGTTGTGTAATCGCTTATTTCAAAATTGTATGTCAAGATAATCGCTTAAGCGAATAAAAGTTGAAGGATCAGATGAAAAAAGAAGAAAGGAGAAGAAATCAATCTTATCACAATATTTCATTATAAATCGTTCAGTGATCTTCTAAGTACACTTTGAATTTGTTATGTCAACATCTAGACTTTAGCTGATTTGTTCAAGGTCTCGACGTGGACAAGTAGCTGAGGGAGTATGTAAACTTTAAGCTGCGGTGTCAGCAAATTTCGGGTACTGATTTTCTGAATACTGAAAAGTAAAAATAAATATAAACCACTTTAATCGAATTTGTCGTTGTTTCCAAAGCAATTCGATTTGTGTGGTTCCTACTGTAATGGTTAAACAAGCAACAATCACAATACCCAAGTGACCAGCTGTTTACATCAATGACATAACAACACAATTAATTACATAATAACGTAAGGCTGCTGCCAAGTGACCAATCAAATATTGCTACGATAAACACTTATTAGGGTCATCAGAAATGAATGGGATATTAATATCATAATCAATTATTTTTAGTTGAAAAGTTTGGAAAAAGGGGAAGGCTTATATATAGTGTACTAAGGCAGACCCCGTGACGGACTCACATAATATTGGCATACCAGTAAAAGCAAGTGTTTTACTAATCACCTAACCCCTCATGCTTAATTGCTGACCAACATGATCCTAGAATTAGTCTAAAGAGAAGACCCATCATTCACAATGTACATCATCCACAGTCTAGATTAGTCACACACAAAGTTATTTGTAGAACATATTCATTAGTGTTATCTACTAAATCCAACCTCTACCTATGTTTGCTTATTCAATGCATTCCTTGGATCTGATGGCTTTCTACGTGACCAAGTCACACATGCTCAATTTTCTATAGACAATAATGAAATTAAGACACAAGTCTTTTAGATGAAAACAACTTTAGTTGATTGCCTATCGGTGTTATCGGGGAGGGATTTTCTGGTCTGTGGTATATACTTTGCCATCTACGAGTTATAGTCAGCCTCAAACTTGATTCAATCGATGATGTCATCTCCAATATTTTTGAATTATTCTAAAGTTCATCACATTTGACTAGGATTCAGATATCTTGTATCTGTGCTTATCAGTGGCGCTGCCAGTAATGTTAGGGCGACGACCTCTTTTATGTTTGCGGCTAGGACACAATTACGCAATTTGCGGCTTAATGCAATACTTACTTATCACGGTTGACGCTAACCACCTTGTAATTAATCTCAGAATAATAATCAGCTATTACTCTGGCAGTGCGGCTCACATAGAAACTGGGTTACAGTGCTTGAACGTCTAAGGAACCAATTGCCGTATGATGGGGTAGGCCAAGCTGATTAACACTTTTGATTTCCGCCATCTTCTTCAGTACTGATGCATTACTGTTTCCTTTAGTATTAAGTAAAGTGTGCCTGGTGCAAGACTTTCAGGTTTCACGGACGGACGTTTTCTGTGAAACTTCTTTTCTATGTTTTGTTATCATGAATAATTGTTTCATATGCGAGGCTAACATGGGATTAAATATTTGATCAGTGTTTGGTACATGCACTTGATGACCAATCTACCAAGGGCCATAACTCATAAAACTTTATACTTCAGAATTCTGAAACATATTCATATTGCCAAAATAAAGAGAGACAGGTTTAAAGAGCCTTTTGTAAGATAACGACAGATATCATTGTAATATATTTCAGAAAAATGCGTTCTAAGGTTATATTTTCTAATACGTATACGTTTCAATCGAAATCTAGTGAACAAAAACATTCAAAAAGCACTAAAGGATCTTTCAGGGGTAAAATCATAGATGTTTTATTTTTATTTTTGAAGACTTGTTTTATGTCATTAGGACCCCCATAGTAGCTCGTAACACAATAAAACTAATTCTTGTAGTTTGATCAAGATTGGGCTATATATAATCTCATATTTCTCTGGACTAAATTCACGTTGATCTTCACATAGGTAAATTATTTTCCATTTAACTTATTTCGTATCTGTCATGTTATCAATGTGATTCCAGCCACTGACGACTGATGTAACCAAATCTATCCATATTCTCAACCTTGCAGTTGTAACACGGTCGTCTTTCTGATAAGTTGCTAAGTCCTCATGGTTTGCATTAATACCCTGAAGTCGTCATATTTTGCATTAATACCTTGAAGTATAATGCGTTGGCATTAATACCCTGAAGTCGTCATGGTTTGCATTAATACCCTGAAGTCGTCATGGTTTGCATTAATACCCTGAAGTATAATGCGTTGGCATCATAATATATCAGTGATTCAACTATCTTAACACAAATTCTAGTGCATTGCTTTTAATGATGTCGATGGAAGACGATAGGTAGACAACTGTCCCTGTGTTCTCGTTACAACGTGTGTAAATCAAAATGATTCTCGTTGATCTCAGAGAAATATACACATCTGGATACTGTCTTGAAAGGAAATCGTACAGTTAGGCCATAGCTGGTCTTGGCATTTTTCAGCACAACTAGTTACATCTCTTTGGCATACAATTTTGACTGAACTTCTTTAGCCTGAATAAAAGCGTCACTTCTGTGTTATAATGGAATCACATCATTTTGACAACTTTTAAATGGGTGGACGTTCTGTTAAGTCCAGTTGACAGATCCGTGATATATTCGCAATGAGCAACATTTAGTATCTTTGATTTTGTAGCCCGCAAAATAGCAGACATAAGAAAATCCAGAGACCACATCAATTCATATGTATAGTGGCGGTTTATGTGCAACCTTAGTTTCATAGTCTTTGGCTGTTTGTTATAATTTTCATTATAAAAAGTTTGATCATAAACGGGTTGGCCATATGAAGATCCATCATTAAAGAAATTGTACCCGACCACAGGCATCTGCATTTGGTACGTTGTGCACACTCTGGTAAACTTGTCAGTTTTTTTCACCTTCGATTTGCTTAATAACTGAGCTTCATCTGATCATGTTTTCATGAGATATATGGTTTTCGCCTTTCAAAATGGTCACCGAAAATGGCAAAATAGTGATGAAACTTTGGTCAGCAAAAGAAGAATGACCATATTAACAATTGTTGCAGCAACTATGCAATTTATTTTTTGAAAATGTATTGAAACACGTTGATAATCAGTGATGGTTGTTTTGCGTTATTTATAGCCCATAATAATATTTTTCACATGTTCATTCAAAAATCACTTCCTGTTACCACAAAAATGATGGAAATGATGATGTATCACTTGTGCGTGTGTGCATGTGTGCGTGTGTGTGTGTGTGTGCGTGTA
>JAUUEB010048532.1:0-16162 GCA_032362205.1 Clione limacina
TACCTCCTTACTGTAGCTGAACTGAACCTCCTTACTGTAGCTTAACGTCCTTACTGCACTTGAGCCTAGCCTCCTTATTGTAGCTTAACACCCCATACTGTTGCCTAGCCTCCTTACTGTAGCTGAACATCCTTATTGTAGCCTAGCCTCCCTACTGTATTCTAATACTTGTTACTGTGGCTAACGTTACAATTGACTGTTTTCTTACTGTAGTTTAACCTCCTAACTAAGCTTAACGTCTTTACTGTAGCTTAACGTCCTTACTGTGGCCTAACCTCTTTACTGTGGCCTTACCTCCTTACTGTAGCCTAACCTTCTTACTGTAGCTGAACTGAACCTCTTTACTGTAGCTTAACATCTTTACTGCACTTGAGCCTAGCCTCCTTATTGTAGCTCAACCCCCAAACTGTTACCTAGCCTCCTTACTGTAGCTGAACATCCTTACTGTAGCCTAGCCTCCCTACTGTAGCCTAGCCTCCCTACTGTAGTCTAATACTTGTTACTGTGGCTAAACTTACAATTTACTGTTTTCTTAATTATAAAAAAATCGAGTTAAAAAAAAATTCAGCCTCATCCTTACTGAGACCTTGCCAGCCTTACGCACACATGTGTACGATGTGTGCAACTTTCTGGAGCCCTGCTTTTACACTAAAGTGCTAATGAACTTTGTTATGTTTTACCATCATATTTTACTGGTACCTACATACATTTCATGTGCCAAATGTCCTGAAAAAGTCTCTCTTTATTCCTTTTCCCAAAATCTTGACTGTGATAATTTTAGTATTAGAAATCAATTGCCATGAAAGCACTTGAAAAGATTGTACTGTGTCATATGAAATTGGTCCTACTGGACCTGTTTCAATTTGTCTACAGGAAAATCTTTGTGCTGTATCAATTGCTTTACACAATGTTCTAAAATGTATTGACTCAAAGATCCTGAACTATGCCAGAATTGTTTTTAAAGATTATAGCTCTGCTATACAAATAATGATATTTCCCTCTTCAAATTGTATGACAAACTTATGGCTCTCAAGATTGACCTTTCTCTGTGTAAATGGGTACTTAATTTCTTACTTGATCATACACAATGTGTCAAAACTGGTGAATATGTCTCAAACACCATTACTCTCAATACTGAAACTCCCAGGTTGTCTGATCTCGCTCATCATGTATAGTATTTTCACTTATGACTTTGTTTTTATTTCTTCATTTCCTAGTTGTTCAGTTTCAAAATATACTCATGACTCGACTGTTGCAGGCCTGATTGACAAATCTGAAAGTGAATAAGGTATTTTTTTTACGATACTTGCATAATCAGAACCAGAAATTTCGATTAAGAAAGAAGGAATTATTTTTTTATCTTGCCACTGTTTTTCTCCTCACAGTATGCCTGGAACATATTAGTACAGCTTTAGAAAAAGATTCAAGCTACCCTAAGGGTTTGGCACTTCGTAGACAGATCATAATAGAACAACCATCATTGGACAATTTGACTAAAGAACTGTTCATCTACTGGTGAGTTATGAATTCTTTAAACCTTTAAAAAGGATGACCTTTGTAGGTTTGAAACAATATACAGTTTAACTTGCTCAGCGGCCACCTGCCGTAAGTGGCCACCTTTGAGCGCGACCATTGAATTTTATTCTCTATAAGATTCTTGCTGTAAGAGGCCATTTGCATTAGGCGGCCAGTTTGGCTGCTGATAATCACTGGCCTCCTAGAGCAAGTTCAACTGTATGTAATATAATTGATTGATTACAGAATAACGATAGACATACCTTATTATTGGAAGAACTTGAGTCAAATGGGTATTTTTACTTATCTCCAGTGTATAATAAAGTTGTTAAAGTTTACATGAATTATCATCAAATATCGATATTTATATACTGTCTAGATGTTCACAGCTATTACATATTGATTTCATCTGAGTGTAATAATTTTTAAAATGTGTTTCAAGTTTTCTTCATTCATTTCAGTGACCAATCTATTCACATCTCATCAATAGACGAAGATGAAGCATCAGAGGTATTGTGTTTGGTAGTTGTATTCATGAAATTACTGTCCAACAACATTTTTAGCCCTTAAATGTTATTAATTCACTTTTCAAATTTGCTTTTGTCTTTGATGTTAACTCTTCTAGCACTCATTCATGATTTGTTGACAAGTCTGAGTTTTAAGCTTGGCCTACTAAGGCCTTTAAATGTTTGCAAACTTAGATCTTGCTTTTTCCCCTTTTTCATCTTTATCTATCAATCAGTTTTGTCCACTTTTTAGCTTCTATCAAATGAAGCTTAAAACAGAAACTTGCCAAAATGTTATTTGTAAAACTTTTCATAGATTTATGCAATTAGCACAATTTAATCTTTCAAGATAAAGTGTGGTTAAAGGTCAAAATGTATCTAATTCAAAAGGAGTTGAGGGTTGATATGTACTCTTTTGACATAATCAGTAGTTAATGCTTTGAGTGTTCTTTCCAAATCTTCAATTGTGGAAGGTTAACAGATATTTTTACAACTAACATGTGTATTAAGATTTAAATTTTGTTCATCTGACATAGTTTTATTTTTGCTTTGTTCTCTGTTGTTCTTGATAAATCTTCTCGTCAACTTTATTTCATAATACTTTTTTTCATGTGATGTGAAGTACCTTGAGGATGCAAAGAAGATACGGAAAAAATGTCGACAGGTGGCTTCTGATGATCCTCAAAAAGAAGAGCACCATGTGACCTTTGACAAGCCATTGACTCCATTTACGTTAGTTAACATCTATTTTTTCTTAATGTATATGCATATTTATATTTAAGGCAATGGTTTTGGGTATTTTTAAACATGCTATGTACTACTTCTACCAGTCTCTCAACCAAAGTTTGGTATTAGAGACCCCATACACTATAGCTCAGAAGCTTTGAATTTCTCTAAAGTTTGCATTAAGGGTTATGTCTTTTAGGAGCTATAATCTTAAGATTCAAAGTTTAGAATTTTCCTATGGGAAATGCTTTTGTACATGTTTGCTTTCAATTCTTGTATTGGAAACTATTATTTCACAATAATGGAAAGTTGAATTAGATTAGAAAATATGAATCAGATCATCCATCTGTAAGAATTGTCAATACTGCATTCTGTTTATAAACTAGGAGGACAAATAAGGCCCTAGCAGAGAATGGAACTTTATCCTAAGACTCATAGTCCAAGGCCCAAATCTCTACACCATCTGACCCCCAAATACATATAATTTACTTTTTAATAATTCAATCAGTACTCAAGATTGAGACTGCCAACGCATGTATTATTATAGATACCATACCAGCATGAATAAATAATATACTAGGCAAGATTAACAACTACAACTGTAGCAGTAATAGTATATTTCACTTTATCAAGCTGATAATATGCATAATATGTGCATTAGATTAGTTACCCTTTTTAGGTGCTTTTCTTGTGTATCATATAAGTCCCCATCTGTGGTCAAACAATTAGTGCTATAGTATTTTTATATTCTGCATTTCTATTTGATCATGGCACAATGATTATTTCTTAATTAAAGTTTAAGTAGATTAACATTAAGGATCTCATCAACCTTCTTGATGTACTAAATGCTGGTTTTCTTTTTATATTTTGACAAAATCACTAAGAAAGAACTAAACAGAACGAGTATTGATCTTTTCAAATGAGAATGTGTATTATCATTGTGTATTTTAAATAATAAGACCTTTAACATAGAAGCAAATTTATGAAGAAAAAAGCGAAGACAAAATATTAATGTATCTGAACAACCAAAGTACACATTTCTGTACAACTTTTCTTAACTTGACTCTTTGTTTCTTATCCAGATGGAAGAATGTTGGGGAGCGCTTAATTGCTCTTTATGACGCTGCTGTGTCAAGCAATCCTCCTAAGGTGACAATTTTTCTTATTTATTCTAAAAGACAACACATATTTGGTTATTTTACATTTTTATATGTCATGTTTCATAATCAAGTGCAGTTTGTACAAGTGTTGGTCAAGTGTTAGCTTGATTAGCTTGTGTTGGCTGTTGGATTAATGAGCATAAGGTCCCTATTTAGAAACCCACCCGGGAATGGCGTTTTTTCATTGGAAAAGAAAATTGATCAATATTTTTCCACTCTACCGAAGTGTGATATGGTATCTGACTATAGGCAGTGAATATCTTTGTGAGATTACTAAGGTGAATCGCTTAACTCAGCTGATTCAAATGTCTTCTCTTCAAACTGTAGAACTCTATCAGTCCTAATCAAGATAACCTTCTTAAGTCGGATAGCGGCCACCCTATGGGCAAAGTGTTAAGGCTAAACATGTGTTGAGCAAAAACATGAGCGTGTAAAAACCAATACGCTAATTCAAAAAGTTGGTCAACAATAAGATGTACTTTGTTTGAGTTAAAGCGAACGACAAAAAAAAAAATATTATTATTTGATTTTACTTGATGTTATTTTTATTTAATGACACCTTCATTGTCTTATTTTCTAATAAGGGTATTCCCTTTTTAAATGTTAACAAACCATTGTTTCTTTGATGAGGCAAAAGAAAGTAGTATCTATTTGTGACAATAAATAACCTCATAGCATCAATGGTTTTAGTTTTAGTTTAAAAATTGCAGTCTGAATTTACATTTTTCAAGTCAAATTTGATCATGATCCGCTAAAAAATTGAAAAATTCTTAACATTTCTTTTGCTATACTTAAGTTTTTAACACTAGTTGAGGGCTAGAGTCTGCTAACCTTTGAGGATCTGGGGTTTTGATCTATGATCTAGAGCATGTGTTTATGAAATTTATTCTACATATGTGGTGGTAAGCTTTGTAAGCATCTACCACGATAACCACATTTCACAAATTTTCAAGCATGAAATTTCCTTAATATGGCAGGGATTAAACCACAGATTTCTGGGGGTTTAATCCAGTGTCTTAATCGCTCAGACATCCCACTGAAATAAAATTGGTTGATTTCTCTTCATTGTGTTATATCTCTCTCAGACTGACATGTTAGTAGTTGTGCAACTGATATGGTGGCACTAGTGCAGAGGATAACTTTTGCATGTGCTGTTTTCAGAGACATCAATAACATTCATTGCTTATATGTTTAATGTGAAAATAACTACTTCTGCTTTCTTTTATAAAAACATACAAAGCTATGGTTTTTCAGGTGAAAAAGAATGGAGAAAGACATAGAATCATAATTTTGGATTTTTGTTGTTAAAGTGGCTAATTAGTCTTATTTTCTGTAAATAATGTTTGTTGGAAAAATGTAACTTTTGTTGTTTTTCTTTTTTTCAGAGCCTAGGACTTGAGGTTGACATGAGAGATTATTTCTTTTTGGATCAATCAGTTTTGGGTGCTGATATTTCCAAAGAAACTGATAACAACTTCAAAAAACAACAACCAAGAAGAGTATCTATTGAACATGCTGCCAAAAAAGGAAAATCAACCTCTGCTTTCAATACAACAGAACAAGGACAGGAGATACCGAAATCTTTGAACCTCAATGATTCGTTTAAGGAATCTGCTTTACTGAAGAGGTTGCAGGGAGAAACACTGAGTAGCCCTATTACTGTGACCGAGCATATGGATGTAAAAAAACAGGAAAGTGTGAACAACCAAGAGAGCAAAGAAGATATGGATATGGATATGGATATTGATGGGCCTTCACTACCTTTACTTCAAGATGAAGAGATCAATATCAGTCTTGAGGATATACAGAAAATTAGTTTAACACCTGATCTTCTGTATAAAGCTGATGATGAATGTCTTGGATTGGGAGATGCTAAAACTCTAGATAGTGTGCTGTCGTCAGTTATTGACATGGAATTTGGTGAAGAAACCAAAGAAGAAAAGCAGAGTACTCAGTTGATAGACAAAGATTCAATATCAAATATAGAGGTCACAAATTTAACGAATGTTCAACAAGAAGACACCATAAGTAAGGAAAGGTCTGCAAAAGTTGATGATGTAATGGAGATTCATGACTCTAAGAAACATACTCCTGTAACAATTTCAGAGGCAGCTGCACAAGATTTGTCAGGACATGTCCTAAATTTATCAATGCCTGAGGCCAACGTAATTGCATCAAATAATCTTGGGGCAAATGTGAAGGCTCATCAACAATCAACATCCATTCTTGATACAATTCAGCAAGTTCATTCTGATTCGTCAGTCCAAAGTACCTCTCATGGTTCAATTGCCCATAGCACCCATATTCAAAGCCAAGACCTAGACAGGCATTGTATAGCTACAAATGTACAGATCTATGGCAATAGCTCACTGAGCCAGGCTCCAAGAGCTCATGATCTTGGACATGGATCACCCACCCACACTCCAAGATTAGAAAGAAGTGGCTCCATAACAAGCCAAACTTCACCATCAACAAACCCTCATAATTCTCCAAGTCATAATCAACCTTCCCCAGGGCACACTTCCAAATTTGAGAGCCATAGTCACCATTCATCCAGTCAGGCTCTCACACCAAGCCAAGTCCATACCTCACCAAGCCCTGCCCATAAAACACCAAGCCATATCTATCCTTCTCCAGGCCATGCACATCACTCACCAGGCCATGTACATCACTCACCAGGCCATGCACACCACTCTCCAGGCCATGCCCATCACTCACCAGGCCATGCCCATCACTCCCCAAGCCAAGTGCATCATTCACCACACCATAAACATCAATCTCCAAGCCATGCTACTCCAACACCAAGTCATGCCCATCATTCACCAAAATATGCTCATCAATCAATCAGCCATGCTGGACCTACAGCAGACAATACATTGTCTGCTGCTTCACAACTTGGCTCTGCCTATTATTCACCTAGCTATTCCCAATCACATAGAAATACCCCCCAGTCACCTAGCCATGTTGCAGCGCCACCAATTCATACATATCAGTTACCAAAACAGGCCGCTGCAAGTCATGCCTCTGTCTCCCCAAGAAGTTCTCACTTGGCCCAAGGCCAAAACCCTTTCCTTGAATTTTTCCAAAGTCAAAGCGAACTGTCATTTGCTAGAAGTGACAAATCTGCTGGACTTATTCATCCAGTCTCTCCAAATAGCACATCAAGTCACAAGAGACCTGATCCGTATACCCATGCTTCACCTAAAGACAATGAAAAACATTTTAGAATACCACCCCCAGCACATGTTCATAACCCAGATCTCAGAGGGAATTTGTCTCCTTTAAAAGGCCACTACGACTTGATGAAATTGTCAGGAAAGACACCTTCAAGCACCTCCCTCAGTGAGAAGTACCAAAATGAGTTTCCCTCTGTCTCTGGTAACCAAGGTTTCAGGTCCTCTGCTTTCAAGGAAACTTCAACCCCAGATGTTTACTCAACTTTGAGCACCCTTAACTCTCCTCCAAGACCAAATATTTCCACTCTTAATCTACCCAGAAATGTACCTAAGGAGTTTAGCTCCCCTCTCTTCATTTCCCCAAGCAAATCTCCTACAGATTATGAACACTCTCGCATTGCCAGATTCCTATTATCACCTAATGCTGTACATTCGATACCAAAGTCGCCACAGTATCAAAGTGTACTTGACAATCCACACCATGGAAAGCAAGAGAGGAGTCCACAGAAATTAAGCAGTCCTAGAGGGATTCATCAAGAAGCTCAACCACAAAGCCCTTCTCATAGTGCTAAGAAATTACTGCTAAACGAAGAAAAGGCTTTACAGAATTTACATGTTGAAAGAAAAAACAGAGGGGACATGATTGAAGACATTGTTCGCCATAGTTTGAATTTTGATTCTGGGAGTGCCTCTCCAAAGATTGTCCCTGGAACACACACACATAAGATGAATATCCCCCATGGTTTGCAATCGCTCTCATCAGCAAGTGCTATACCAAAAGAGCCTACTGACTCCTTGCGTAATCTGATGTTTGGTGATAGTGGTGGTACCATGCACCCACCTTTGCATGGTGTATCTCATACTGCAAAATCTCCTTATCTTTCCAAGACAACAGCTCAACTTTCACAGTCTCCAAAGACTCCATCCCCTACACAGAGTGCTCTCTCTCAACTACCAAAAAGACAGGCTTTGTCAGATTCAGTGATACCTAGAGTCCGCACAGGATCTGTTTCTTTACCAATGCATCATGTGGATACTCTGACAGCCTTGCAGGTTGAGGCCATCCTAGGTCTTATGCCATCAGGTTCTGGAAAACAACCGTCAGAGTTGAGACAAGATAGACAAACTTTTAGTAAACTGGATAAAACTCAGTCAAACCCAAGATCATTATACAGGTCGTCTTCTCTGCCAGGCCATTACAGCAATATAGATCAAGATTACAGTACTCATACTGGCCTCACTTCTTCTGATCTTGCTAATCCATCTTTGCCCTCCTTCCCGACAAATCAAACATCTCACCATCTACTCGGACATCAGCCCCAGAGCTTCCTGTCTCATTCTCTGACTGGTTTACCAAGTTCTTTCCCTCCTTATCAAAGTGGAAGCAAAACTAGCAGAGAGAAGGGACTGAATCCAAAAACTAACTTCAGCCTACCACCTTCAGTTCCACCAACAACTCTTTGGCAACCATACACATCTACTTCACCAACAAAGTCACATAAATTATCAGTATCCCAGCCACCTTCTGTACAGACCTCAGAAAATAGGAGGAACTCACTAGGGTCCCCAAGTAGCATATTGTCTAGTACTGGACATCACAACGTTCATACCAAATCACCTACTAATGCTCAAGGCCAGCAACAATTTAGCGTTGCTCTACTGCTTCAACTAGCCTCCCAGGAAAGTCAACGCTCTTCCCAGACAGAGGGTAAGACTGTAGTGTCTAATGATCCTCAGCCTGCCTCAACAACACAAAATGTGAGCCAGACAGCTGGAAATCCTATGCCAAAAAAGAGTCCTTTATCACCAAGTAAAGGTAACTACATTTTCTAGATGAATTGCATATGAAAGTTATTTTATTCTATGATTATTTCAGTTTTTAGGTAATGCACTTAACATCATCGACTTTTACTTTTAATCACCTCTTTTGAGGGAGGGGGATGATGTTATCTCTTCTTTTTAAAAAGTTATCAAATGAGAACTTTTCTTGAAGATATAATTCTGTTTATTTTTTTATTTTGCAAAGAGCAGAAAATAGAACAGGAACTCTATAACTTAATTATTTTATGTGTGTATGATTTGATTTCACAATGAATAAAACTTATTTGTTTTATAAATGTAACATAAAGATAATCTATTATTCTGTGTTTAAAACATAGATAGACATTTAATAACCCCCTTTGTATCACCAAAATACTGCTTTTCAAAGTGCTTCATTGTTCACATGACTACTGGCGTTGACTATCTTTCTTCATAGTCGTCATTACAATGTTCATTTCATTTGGGGGGCAGCGATGGTCTAGTATTGAACTTACTTGACTCTCACCTGAGAGGTACTGTGAGTTTGAGCCCTCGCGTTGCCACTAGTAATTTTTGGTAATACCTTTGGAAAGCATTTCACCCTATTTCCAACAGCGGCAACTGGCAATGACTTAAAAATCATTGTGCAAAAAAGTGCCCTCATTGTACATAAGAAACCTATTGGGAAAAAATATTTTTTAATATCTATTTAATGATTTTATTGCACCATCCAGGCAGTTGTCTTCCCACCTACTCTGAACTCCTTTTGGTCATTTTAAAGTAATTCTTAATTCCACTGAATTATTCTTTAAGGACACAGTGACCACAGCTACCACCAACAAAGGGATTTTGAAGCCATGGTAGAGAAGATGATGACAATATCAGGTGGTGTATCTGCTCAGTTGGGCAAAACATCCTCACCTAAAGCAACTTCTAAGAAAGCAAGCGGTGGCAATAGAGGAGGAAACTCCGACACCCCAGGTAACTTCTTACAAGTCAACAATCATAAGCTTATCATCTACTTACATCTGAAAAATTTCAGTCATCATCATCATCATCATCCTTTATAGTCGTGTGTCCACGCTACATAGGTTTGACTTTTCACAATGCAATTGATCTATGCCAAGCTTGGCAATCTTGTGCCATTTTTGGAGTAAAGAGTTTGGTCTTGAGATCTTCCTTTATGACCTTATTCCACAACTAGGGGGAATAGACTTTCCAATGGTTGCTGGTCACTTCCATACTTTATACTCTTTTAAGCTAGCTGCACTAATCTTTTCTTGCCGCATGACCATACCAACAAAGCCTACTCAGGCACATCAGCTCTGCGACAGGGGTAAACAACTTGGAGGAGCAACCTTTCCCATGATTGTCGGTGGCTTCCATACTGTGAATTCTTTTTAGCCAGAAGTACTCCTATTTTCTTGCCACACGAACATACCAATGAAGCCTGCTCCGAGGCATAGGCTCCTTGTCAGGGTGACATGGTGAACTCTGGTCATAAGGTGAAGTTGCTGCCCGTTTATAAACATAAAGGTTGTTTATGAAAAAAGAGTCAGCAAATGAGTGAAAACAATTGTTTGGGTCATGTTTTCTTATTTCAGAATAAAATGTTAAATTTAACAAGAACTGTTATGAAACTTTAATTTTTGAATTAAGAAAACCTGATTTCATCATGATGGTAACTTAGTCATGTCTGGGGTTTTCTAATATTGCTGTATAACGCATTTGTTTGTAGTGCTCCGACTAATCCATCTCTTGCCTGCTAACATCAAGAAGAGACGTCAAGTTTGTGATTTTTTTAACCTGCTAACCTTAAATGTTGTCATATAATACAAGGTTTTAAAACTTAAGTTAGATAATGATCGAAATATTGGCAATTTTTTCTCATTGTTCCTCAGTCACAACAGCTTCAAGACGTGGACCCAAAAGAAGAGCTGAGTCATTGACCATTTATCAAGAATTAATGAGTGAAACAAAAAGGAGGTCTACACGTAGCAGAAGTGGGCGCACCATCAAGAAAAAGGAAAAAGAAATTGATTACCATGAACTGATGATGAAGTATCTGCCAGCCACACTGCTGAAGTCTCATGAGTCAGAAAGTCTTCCTGAAGCAGAAAATCAAGAGATGGCTGAAGCTGAACTCTTGAATGATGAAGGTCAAGGTCAGAGTCAAGCTGCAGTATCAGAATCATTAAAAAGCACAGAAGAGGAGGAGGTTAGAAATTTTGTGAGGGTTTGCCTAAAAGGACATGGTATTCTTGACATGGTTTACAAATTTCTACTTCATCTGTCGAGAAAGTCTGGCTTTTGTTGGTATGAAGGTGTAGCAGAAGTTTATATGGAGTTGTACAAGAGGCTCAGGACCCACCTTACTGTCCCATTGCTTCATCTCAATCCGGACGACTACAGTGCAGAAGGACTCAGCAATAATGCTTCTGTAATTCTCACTTGGTCTGAACTCCAAACAGATAAACTCATGTCAGAAAGAGGCAGTCAAAGCTACGTTAGTCCAAGCAAAGCAAAATCTGCAAAATCTCAAGCCTCTTCTATTCTAGGCAAGCACAATGATGAAGATATACTGTTCTTGGAGGCAATGAGGAATAGAGAAGATGCTCTAGGTAAATATTTGTTCATACATTTCTTCTAAAGTTTTATTTTCAAAACATCTATGAATGGAGATCAAAAGGTCTTTTTGTGATATTTCAAAGCTGTTGTGGTTCAATAGATACATTTGATGTCTATTACTGTGAGGATAAGTAGAATAAAACATAATCAAAGATTGTCAGTTTTTGAAAATACAATTGGACTTAGTCAAGCAGGAACTTCTGGAGCTTTTATGTATTCTTTGGGGTATTATTATCAGTTGTTCTTTCCAAAAAGATATCCCAGTTTTTGTGTTTTTAAAGATATGGATTAATTTATTTCATTTTTTAGGCAGAAGTTATTATAGTATAATGAATGAATTAAATATAATTCATTTTTATATTAATATATATATATATACAGAACAAGTCATGATAGAGGTAGACTAAGAAGATATGGGAATCAAAGTTGGAGGAAGGAACATTGCTAACCTAAGATATGCTGATGACACCGCCCTATTAGCAGATAACATCACGAGCTTGAGAAGAATTTTATACAGAGTAGATGTTGCAGGATTAAAACTAAATGCCAAAAACACTGAAGTCATGTACATAGAAGGAAAAGAAAGCCAGCACCAAAGCATTGTCATCAATAGAACAAACTTGGAAAATGAACAAGATTTCAAACTTTTAGGCTCTTGTCAAGGCAAACGATGGCACATGTACCAAAGACATCAAGCTTGTATAGGCATGAGGAATGGCTAAAAAAATGTTACAGGTAAACAATGTCTGGGAAGACCGAGGCATACCAAAAGACTAGAAATATATCTTCTCAAACGCCATATCTGGCAAATTGTTATTTACCGTTGTGAAGCCTGGACACTTAAGATAAGAAGAGAAAAACAAAATACAAGTAGCAGAAATGTGGTTTTAAAGGCAGCTCCTCAGGGTAACATTTAGTGACATGAAGACCTGTCAGTCGAGTAACAAATGTTATAAGAGATCTGTCTGTATCTGTATTTCCCCAGGTCTTGAATTAGGAGTAAACGCTGTATGGCTTTCAGCTTTAAAACAGCGGGGGAGGGGGTGCGCATGGTTTAGTCTTTACTGAGCTGGGTCTTGAAAGACCAGGCAATCGGAGCCGTACCTCAAAGGTTGCGGCTCCAGCATTTTCAAATGTTCCGGCTCCGGCAAATTTCGCGCATCGACAAGAGTTTCACAAGCGAGCCTTTGTGGATGGACTCATTTACCTCTGAGTGGTAAAAAAAGTATTAAGATAAAAACCCTTATATTATCTGTTTAATAATTCAATATCATTTAATGACATCTGTTTTGGTGCAAAGATGATGATAAGATTCATATGATTTCCTATTTTGTAGGTTCAACTACATTATCAAATCCGAAACAAAAAGAAAAATACAACATATTTTAGTTATAACTATCAAAAGATACACAAAGTGAAAATAGTGCATGATTTCAACTATATCTAACTAAATAAATCTAAATGTTCTAAAACTTAATTGTCAGTGTTCTACTTTTATATTCCTCTTTGGTGTTTATACTAGGTTTTAAATCTTTCTGAAACAATGCTTCTAACGTTAGAAGTTGTTCTTCCCCTCTATTGGTTGAACCTATAATTTCAATGTCACAATGGGTGAAGTTTATATTGCAATCTTTCATATGCACTTTCACTGGACCATTGACGAAATGTTCTGTAATGCGACGCTGAAGCTGCCGTTTTGTTTGCCCGACATAGTACGACTGACATCGTGGACATGTTATGTTGTATAAAACGTTGCTTTTCATCATTTTCTCTACCGGTGGTTTCAGTGAAGGAAGTACTGTCTTAAGTTTGCGGATAGTCATGACAATGCGACATGGTGCATTGATCGTATGTAACGACCTCGCATACTCTTCAGTGCATTTACCTCTGTAATGAACAAAAACATAAACTTGTCTTTATCCTCTATTTTATGAGAACAATAGTTCATATCATCTAATGTTTCACTAATGGTTTCTGAAAGTGATGAAGTGTCTATTTCTTTACCTGTGTTTGTTTCCACACTTAGGTTGACCAATTTTGTTAATGTGTCATTTATAGTTGGTTCATAAAATGAGGAAGGATATTGATTTTCCTCAAGAATTTTCTTAGCTTTTTCTAGGGTCTGATGAAACAATAACCAAATACTACATGCCCTATAAATTATATGGACAAACCCAGATACAACTGACGTTTTGTACTTTTTAGATAAAATGTCAAACGGCATGTAGTCAAAGGTTACATTGCGTCGCAACAACCCTTCCTCCTTAGTCACAAACTTACTAAGCAACTATCGTATTGTATAGTTGAATGCTCTTTTGCAACCTGTAGAAGAAAGATGCGAAAATGATCAAAAGCAGAGTTTATGAAAAAAGATTTATTTTGGACCCAAATGAGAAAATAGTAAATGGCGTTTCTAGGGTTGATGATAATAAAAATGTGTTAAAAAGCCCCCCCCCCCCCCTCCAACCTCGTATATAAAATTGTGTGCATATCCGGCACATTGGGGATATCTACGAATAAAAGGCAAAGGTTTTTTGTCGAGATAGTCAAAACTGTATCCATCGTCCAATCATATACACACAAGGCCACATAAGTTTAATTATACTATGTGTATGAGTTTTGTATGAAGCTTATTTGCGAATTGACTATCGCAATTACCAGCATATAACCTTTGTGTTATTAGTAAATCGACATTTCGTGTTGAGAAAAATGGTAGTCATTAAAAAAAACGTGACAAAAACTATTTGAATAGCTTGTCTGTCCATTGACCGAAAAGCTATCAGATAAATGACATTCCATTTCCTCTCACTTACATAGCATTGCTTTGTACGTGTAGCTGCTTTAATAACATCACATTATTTGTTTTCCAGTTCGCTCACATACACAGTTAAGCTTGTGCCATAAGAATCACGCGTTCTCGGGGGACTTTGATGAATTACAGGTCTACGTTAAAGACATCTTTTCATTGTATAAGCGAAGATTTGCATATATCTTGATTTGTTTTCTGCTATTTATTCTGCCTTCACTCTCTGGTCCCACAAGATAATTGTTGTTAAGAAGGTACCAGACGACGCTGATATTTTTGAAGTATCTGACACGTTTCAGGGAAATTGAATTTCACACATTGAAAAGTCTTGTATTCCTACGTGAGAAGGCAACTGGCAGCAATACGATTCATCATCGGGCCAAATGATGAAGTGATTGTAATCATAAAATGTTGTTGACCTGTGTTAAGTGCAAATGAAGGATAGTTATTTCTGAAAACATACTTCAAATTATTCATTTGTTCTGTCTACTTCTATTTTTTAAAGTATTGACTTTATTATAATGCTTTGTATATATAAAACAATAAACGATGTGTATAAGACAGCGTAGTCCTCTCATTGACTCCGTACATCATTGAGAGCTTAGGCATTTGCTTCGTCAGTTGTATTTATACCTCTAGCAACGTCTGGTGTGGCTATTTAAGCCAATACGAGATCTGTGTACTTGAAGGGAGCTACCAATAGTGATAGATACCTCTTGACTTACATCCTAGTTATCTTATCTGAGTTCTTTCAGATCTTCCTGAGCTTTTGAGGAAGTCCAGAACCTTACTGTTGAGCTTGAAAGACGAAAGAGTTCCGACACCCTGTACTAAAACCTCGAGACGATTGAAGCCAACGATTATGTCCATATATCACTAAATAATAAGTTCTGTGTTTATTTAATGTCTTTAGTTTCTAGAAGATTAGTTACAGTGATGAAACATGTAAATAACTCTGAGTTTAAAAAAAGAGTGTAAGAAAAACCGGAAAATGGTTAAATCCAGTTTTCTAGAATTGGTTAACCAAACTATCCAGTTGTTTCAAAAAACCGGTTCATGAACAAGACTGCTGTAAAGCCCTAGTCAAGGTGGATGTTTTTTTATTATTACGAATAAATTATGTTTTAAATTATGGGCGATTTAATAATAATACGACTTCTCTTAATCATGAACATTTTTAACCATTTTTGATACCATTTAACATAGTTAGAACCCTAAAACCATAAGCCTTTGTCCAAATGAAAATACATCAAATCATATTATGAAACCGTGATCCCAGTGTATGCGTGGTTGCGTTAGCTGGGAACTAGACTATAGGACCAGTGATGATACAATAACTACGCCAGTGCAATATGGCGGCTTATAACTTTAATAATGTGCGTATATGGTTTCACAACAAATTCATAATTCTGTGCGGCCTTTAAGTAAAGTCCATAACAATATACGTTGAATTGTATGCTTGCTTGCTTGCTTGCTTGCATGATGATTTCCTCAGAAGTTTCTTGGCGAATTTTAATGTAGTTTGAACATAGGATAACAAACATACAAAAGATGGATAATAAAACGAAATATTTTAGGTTTACGAAATCTATTTTGGTGCAAAGATGATGATAAGATTCATATGTTATTCCTATTTCGTAGATTCAACTACATTATCAAATCTGAAACAAAAATAAAAAACAACATATTTTGGTTATAACTATCAAAAGATACGCAAAGTGAAATAGTGTATGATTTCAACTATATCTTACTAAATAAATCTAAATGGTCTAAAACTTAATTGTCAGTGTTCTACTTTTATATTCCTCTTTGGTGTTAATACTAGGTTTTAAATCTTTCTGAAAC
>JAUUEB010048643.1:0-16161 GCA_032362205.1 Clione limacina
TGTGTCTATATACCCTAAGGATCAATAAAAATCAAGTCCCGTTGAGTCCTGGGGGGGGGTGCAGAGAAACCTCTCATCCCCCCCTAGTATAATGAACGCTTGTTTCTGCATAACATAAAAAGAAGTCAAAACATTTTACAACTAATCAATAATGAAATAAAAATGCAAAAAAATACAATATTTTTTTCGTAAGAAAGGAAGCACATCGCGTATCTTCTAAAGCACACGTGACCCTTGGAATTGCGGTGTTAAATGGTGCTAGGTGGTTTGGCCTCATTAATCTTTGTATCCCCACTAAGCCATCAATGTCATCAAAGTGTATTAAGTGATTGGTCATCCTCCATATTGTGCGTTCGTGGGTTTTCAGTGATTCTGTCATGATTCTCTCAAGGAAGGTGTTAAAGAGGTTGGATGAGAACTTTCATCTTGGCGTACTATAGTGTGAAACAAATCACAGCTGTTCACGGACATATTCTAAGGTTATAATACCCTAATGGCCACGTTGCTTGCAACGCGATCACTTACGCTATTTCTCCTCAATGAAATTGGTGTTATCTATTATACTTAGATTTGAAATACAAGCTTATAATACAATTTTTTTTATATAAGGCAAATAGAGGTAACAATAATCATTTGTTTCAGTCGATGGAAAAAACAGCCTATCGAGTTTTTCAACAATGACGAATAAAATAGAGAATGCAAAAGCGTGTATCGAGCAGAAGTATTTTTTCATTGATGTATCAACGAGTAGTCTGGAAATAAGGAATTCGAAATAAGTTATCAACACCAAGAACTGTCCAAGCAAACTACGATATTGAAAGGGAGAGTTAGAAAGAGACAGGGATATTTGTTACTGTACAAATCTGATGGACAATTGTCGATGTTTGCAGGATTCTCTCCGCATCATTTTACTATCACTTCTGAACACATTCATTATCTTGGAGCATATTGTTTTCTAACCATATTGAGGAAATTTATTTTTCCAGCCACTTCCGCGTTATATAAAGTCAGCAAGTTATTAAAAAAAGTAATATCCCTACACAAGAATAAATAAGTGTCAGCAAAATGTCAACTAAGCAAACTTTTCCCGATCGATTGGAATCAGGTGTTCAGTCCTATATTTTAAGCAATTTTAGAAAACAAAACAGATTTTAATCCCAGTCACACGCATTGCAGCCCAGCATTAACTAGCAGGGTTTCTTTTCTAGTGCACATATTGATAAATCAAATATTAATTTGGCAATGCGCTGAGTCCAGGGCGGCTTTGTGGTGTCACGTATACTATATCATCAAATAAGTGCTCGTAAGAAAACGGTAAGAATGTATAGATAACTAGCTTGTGTCGTTACTAATTCAACGATATATTAGCATTTTAAAAAACACTAGTAGATGCCCCGTTTTCCGAACGTGTAAGAAAGATTTGCGAATTAGGAAAGAGGGTGAGAGTATTATTTAATATTTCTTTTACATAAACCAATTAACCCAAAAACGCCAGAACGGAAAACGCAACAACGACGGCTATATGCAGGACGGGAAAGCACAACAACGGCGACTAAACGCAACGACGAGGGCTCAATTCTTATTCTTCAAGATCGCAAAAATTAAGCTTTAAATAAAAAATAAAAAATTGCTACATGATGCTCAACACATGAAACTATGAGAAAAGTATCGCTCGTCAATCTTAAACTTCCTAGAAAAAACGTTTTTAACTTTCCTATCTCCATTATAATAAGATTCATAAAGTAAAATGACGTAGGGAAAGAAAACAAGCAAAAAAGGATTTTGATAATCACCTTTCAAATGCAATGTCTCAAAACTACAATAAGTGGAACCTTTTCAACAGAGGCGCCACGTAAGATACTGTTTCATGTACTAGTACTAGGGTGTGATAAGTATTCAAAAAACATTACCCTAAAGAAAGAAAAACATGTTTAATTCAAATCTGTCAAGGCAGTTGCACCTTAGAACCTTTTTAACTGATCTAACCTTCATAGCATTCAATGGCAAAAAAAAAAAGATAACGACACACAGCATTAAAGACTTACCGTCTGTATCAAATTTTCAGCCAACTTTTTTGCCTCCTGTAGACCCACTAAAGATGGATGTCTGGGATAAAGAAAAAAAAAATCATAAATACATGTACAATCAATTATAACCTATATCAATGGCCATGTGTTTCATTGAATTACTTCATTTAAGACATAATTTACTTGTCTAAATTGTTTGTATAGATTATAATATGGATTTTTTTCACATTACAACTTTCATGATAAAAAGAGTATTGAGTTTTGATTCAGACTATGTTTCTTATGTAACTTGTTGGTAAAAATTGAGGAACATATTTTAGTCAGGAATTGTATGATATATTTGCCCTCTTAAATTGACAATAAATTCATGCAACTGAAAGATAATTATGGATTACTAATCTTACTTAATTGCCTTTAAGTCACATAATGAGATATTTCCTGTTTATTTTTAAATAACTATTTTGCTTGTTCTTGTGAAGCCATTAATTATTTTTATTTCTAACAAAGTCTAATATTGGTTCTTTATGTCTTTATACTCTGTTGCTATGGAAAATATGATGATGAATTGTTTTTGAACATTGAAAAAAAATGTACATTCATGAATTACTTCAACGGTATGCAAGTTTATTTTTGTGATTAAAGCTTTATTTTGATCAATTTTTTAGTTTGGGGGACAATGGAACCAAAATTGCTACGGGTTTAAAAAAATAATCTTGCATCCTATCAGAAATTTTGTCTTAGGGTCTAAAGTGTCTTTAAGTGTATCAAATTTCATGCTTTCAGGCTTTTACCCTAAAATATGCATTTTGACAACCAAGGAACTAGATTGGTATTATGTCTTCTACGACTGACCACTGTGGACAAATTTTATAAGTGAGTTGTTTGGTCACCACGTAAGATAAGGACAGGCGTTGTCTTGAACAATTAGAGAAGATAGAAATACTATGGCTGTCAAGCATGGTTTACGGTATGTACAGGTGGGGACAGAGGCAGGTTTGATAGTGTTACATATATTGAAAATGATTTTCCTTACTCAATGTGAACATGCATAGGCTCAATGGTATCTGGTTCACCAAAGCCAGATGCTTTCCCTCTGAGGCTCACATGGGCACCAGTCTCTGATTGTATATGCTGTAAGAAGCAGGCCTGTTGGAGTAAATTTCAGAATTTTTTAAGGATTCATTCTCAAACAACATATATATACCTAAAGTTTGCTCAAATTACACCACTCTGAAAAGTCATATAATAGATGGTATTTCCACCGCTGGAATTCAATACTGTTTTAAATATTAAATACAAGTCCATTTTGGGGTTATCACTAACTTCAATGAAAAGGGTATGATTTGACTTACTGATTTATAATAGTGCCACAGCCGCTATAGCTTATCGGCTAACAAAAAATTGAGTCAGAGAATCTTGGTGAAAAGCATTGTAGCTCACCAGACTTACTGAAGAAATTTTTACCAACCCATAAAGTAAGGATCAAATTTCACATTTTCAATAACTCTATTGGATTTAACTAGAAATAGTAATGTTTTCACAGAAGACACTCCACTACCCTAAATATAGATCCCCAAAAAGGAGTAACGGTAGTATTCCAGCAATGCGATAATATACCATATTGCACCTTCATGTAAATTGAAATTTTGTTTTTGGTCAGAATTGATACGCCCTGAAATTTCTTCTGTCTCTCTCTTTTTTTTAGTAAGACATCTAAGGAATAAGCCTACCTGTTTTTTTAAAGCATAAAGTTTGGCTTGAAAAATTCTGACTCTCTTAGGCAAAGCCTTCTCATGATAATAAATTACACCATTCATGAATCTAGCAAAAAGATTATCAGCCAACATGAATTAGCCTAAAGGACTTCGTCTTTATCTTATTTCCTATTTTTGAATTCATGTATGATTGTAGAAAAAAAGGATGGTTTCTAATTAAACATAACAAGAACTTTTCTTGAAGTCAGTTTGTAATATAAACAATATCTTACTCCAGGTCCGAAAATCTTATTTTTTGTGTCAAAATTTGGGGGAGCATGTTCCAGTCCAATGTACAGTTTCTCTTGCATGATTGTCATCTGGAAAAAAAGAATGCACAAATTCAGACAAATATGGAAATGACACTAACAATATTAATATATCTTGTCCTAACCTAATCTTTTGATTGCCCCTATGTCCACCAATCTTTATGACCACAATTCAATTAGAATACTCATAATGTTATGTCTTATTTTCTGCTTTCCTGGAATGATAGCAGTAAAGAGGTCATTAAGTGCTATATATATATTGCAATGGCATCATACAAGTATACCACAATACAGACTCAAGAAATTCATATACAACAGTTTACTTTTGCCTATGGAGAGGACTTCAGAAGCCATATCCTCAGGCATGTGACAGCAGTAGTTATAACACACAAACATTGTAGTTTAATAGAGCATATTTACATTTCAGATTGTTTATAATTTGATGAAAAATCTTAACTCAGATTCAAGAAGGCAGTTTGAATTGTAATGATAGTAAGTGTAAGGTCAGTTTAAGAAATTGGATTTTCTGTAATCAGAACATCTATGGAAATCAATGCCAGCAGAAATCAAAAGAATGGCAGAAAGGGGAAGCACTAAACATTTTGTTCACCAGCCAGCAGAACTGTGATTTCTCTGTCACCGCACAGAGGAAAAGCTATTCCATTGTCTACGACATAAGTAAAAAGGTGCATGGTAAAAATTAAATAATATAACCTCATATTTCTAATATGATATTTTTTGGAAGGAATTGATGCAAAAAAGAGTGAGAAATGTTGTCTCCAAAAATCCAATGCCTCTTAACGACCTAGATGAAATCACGTTTCAATCAATAAGCATTGTAAAGGGATCAAAAATGAATTTAATCACAACTTACAGTCTGGGGTGGAGGTTGCGCTTGCATAGGCATCTGATTCTGTAAAGGTGGAGGTGTTGGCAATGACATGAGTGGAGGTGGTGGTAAAGACATAAGTGGAGGGGGTGGCTGACCCAGTTGGTTCCTCACAGGAAACCTGCTGCGATTAGGCTGTCGAGCTCTCCCTCCGCCATTGTTATAATTTACAAGAACTCTACCATCCAGGTTATTTCCACATGTATTCTTAATTATCTCATTAATCTTGTCCACAGCAACTGAAAAAGACAGATACATGTCTATAAATCCATATTGATCGTGATATATCTAAGGTCCCTAAATTCTAGTTTGCATAGGTAAAAACATTGGGGCAAGTCGCTTACAATATAAGTATCTGTTAATCCCCTTTTCCAAAACCATGGCAAAGCAGGAATGATATATCTATGCAAGACAATGATCCAGAACACTGATAGCAACAACACAAGTGTTACAAGCAAATAACATCAATATGTTTAAACCGTGGCATGTGATGTCTCTGGGAAATGATACCCCTTGCTTTAGCATGTTTGTATATCCTGGTCCAATGGCTTTGTTGAAATGATAACAAACCTAAAAATCTCACACAACCTGAACAAGTGTTTGTTTAAGAGTGATATAAAATCCAACTTCTAACATTGGAAAGATTATTCGACTCCATGAGATGTTGCTGTGATGCAGTAGTAAATGCAAGAGGCAGAAATATGCATTATCAAAAACTGTTATTTCCTCTACTACCCCCTCGTCATTGTGAGAACTGCAAGGCAGATGTGTGCTTGCATGTCACATATTGCTGTTGAACTGTTTACGTTATATAATTATAATGCTTATGAATTTCTGTTAATATGATAAAATTTGGATCATTAATAACAAAGTTATTATTAAAGCATGGAGTGCATAGATTCTTTTTAAAAGATTAAAAAATAAAACAGTTATTTAAAACAATAAAGTCTTCTGTTTTTAAAACCAAACTGTTTGCTGCAAGCATTTTAACCTCATTTTTTTTAAATACTGGATAAATTGCAGTCTTTTTAATTCTTTACTAATTTTAATTTTTAAAATAAAAAATAATGAAACAATTAGACAAAAACACAATAAAAATTAATTAAACAATACTTTCACACAGACTTACGATCTACAGAGTCTTGTGCTTGAGCCTGAACATTCAAATATAGACACCGATCTCTGAAAAATTAACATTTAAAATTAGAAAGCTGTCAAATCAAAGTTCTTGAAAATGTAAGGTCTAAGAAAAATGTCTTATCGTCCTAAGAAACTTCTAAGGGGTTTTGAGAATGGTTTCAAAAAATCAAGTCTTATAAAGAGCCACAAGAAGCAAGAATCAAAGTTCATGAACACAAGCCGAAGGTATATCACTTCATAATAAATTTCGGGCTGCATTGATACTCAAATTGATGATGCATTATTATACTAAGCTTAGCCTTTTGTTGAGAAGGGAGATGGAATCATATATACACTGCGTTCTTATAACTGTAAGACAGTTTTGTTTACACCATCAATACAGAAACTTGGGTACAATCAATCTTGAGTAAACAGCCACCTGACCATCCTGGCCAATTAGTCATCCTCCTATTAGTTTTTCTTAGTAAAAAGTCAGGTCTTAAGCTTTTAAGGCTCAAAAATATTTTTTTCCTATCTTAAAGTCATGTATTAAGTGGCCAGGCAATCACAGAAAACAAACTTAAAACCAATAAAAGACAAAACATGCAATCAAAAGAGAAATGTCAGATCATGTGATCAAATGATTTATTGTTAAACAAGACGAAACACATAAAACAAGGCATATTGTAAAATTTGATACACTATCATTATTCTGCACACTTTCATTTAATCAAAATCCTGACATCAAATGATTTAGACTTATAAAAGACAAAACATTTAAATCAAAGGCATATAGTTATGATTTCGTTCGTCATTAATCAGCACAACTTTATTTAACCATAATTGCAAAAAAGCAGGGACTTAAAGCCAGAACCAAAGGGTTTTCAACTGGAGCCTGGATTAAATTTTACCTGCGCCAGGCTCAGTCTGAAATATTAGTTTCTACCAAAATGACAATTTTGAAATGCATATTTTCCGGGTTATTTAGTTCAAATTAAAAAAAGTGTCTAAAGTGCGGAAGCTGACCCTTTGAAAAGAGCTGTAGTTGGAGCAGTGCCATAAGACTCTGATTCCCTGAACAAATGAAACTAGACAAAAAGACAATTGAGTGGGTGACGTTAAAAGGTTTTCTTCTCTGTTCATACTGTCTGCCCAGACAAGGTTGAACACCACTGATTGTCAGCAAGAATCAGTTACCAAATTATCAATTACAGATCATACATAGCACATCTGTTGAACAAGTTCGAAAGGTGGCTGCTTTAGTCCATGTTTGACTATATATATATATACAATAAACCCTTTTCTTTTTTTCAAACATTATTCTAGGTCTCGTCTTTGTTTATTCATGTAAGGTTTAACAGCACTATTGACTCAAAAAGGCCATCAAACAAGTACAATACAGGCTAATTTATAAAGCCATATTCAACAGTTTACTTTTGCCTATGGAGAGGACTTCAATTCTATTCTAACAGAAAAGAAGCCATGCCCTCAGGCCATGTAAGCTGTGTGAACAGGTTTGACAATAATGGACTCTAGCAATTCAGACCTACGAATTTACACCTATGTAAACACTCACCTGGATATGTGCAGAATAAGGCCACGCACAAGGATGACTTTACTAGCAGACTGAAGTCCAAACCAGATCCTAAAAATAAATAGAAACCAAATATATCAAGGTAAAGTATTAAGCACTTCACAATTAGTTGGCCAAATGCCAATTGAAATGAGATTTGAGATAATGAGAGGATAAAACAATGGTGAAAATAACCTCATCAGACATGTATAAGTTTAAATTGTATAATTCCTTTTAACAAACATTCATCAAAGGCTGTTGAAATTTCAAAATTGGACGAACATTTTAAAGGAACAATGATTTACAGAATGCTAGTTTTACATGTTGGAGAAGGGTGAAAAATCAGTAAAACTATAATTACTTCATCTCTGCAGTGGCCTAATTGTATTTTTCCAAAGACTGATTTGTTGTTTTTTGTTAGATGTATTATTTATTAGATATTCATGTGAGAAGAAAGGCTATACAATTTTACACAGAACTACTATTGATGAATCAAATATTGTTCATGGGTAATTGGAGTGTTATAAAGAACCCATAATGGTAAATATTACAGTAAGACAGGGTAAACAAAAAACAAAGCAAATATTATACATCAACAAATTTACCTTTAGGTAAGTTAAGGGTGATAATCTGATTTGTTTCTGGTCCAAATGACTGAAATATGAGAATAAAAATATTGATAAATCATAAAGTTTACTTAAAATAAATTGAAAACAACATGTCAAGCTTGAAATTGTATATTAATAAATGTGACATTCTGCAATAAAAGGTTCCACAGTACAATAATAGTTTTATTTCAATTCAGTATACATCTGTCTCATAAAAATCAGTAGCAAAAATGATGTCATTTGAAGTTCTGGTCATTTATTGGGCAAAATGAAAAAACACCCTTCAAATGTCTAACAAAAATGCAATTAAAATACTCAAAAGTCTTTAATCTTTAATTATTCATCAATTTAAACCTAAAGAGGCTGAGGAAAAGGAATCAAGCAAAATGAAATTTATTCATCGGATACCCACTAAGCCCCTTTACAAGGCAATAACTCATATGCACTTGTCAAACCCAAATGACTAGAAACAGAAGGAAGAAGAAATCTCAACTAGTCTTTTGTTCCCTACAAAGGGTAAATAAATAGTCCCATTTCTTATGTTACAATTAAAGCTTTTCAGGCATGTGTACGTCTGTTTATTTATTTATGTAAGGTTTTACAGCACTATCGACTCATTTAAGCGCTATATATATTGCTATGGCATCAGACAAGTATACTACAATACAGGCTAATTTATAAAGCAATATACAGTTTACTTTTGCCTATGAAGATGTACGTCTGTGTACAATGTACGAAAAAAAGCACTTATATAAGCCTTTTAAAACTCACCAAATAGCCACAGCTCCCAAAAGCAATGTATAGACTTGTCACTAGTACCATTGTACTCACAAAATACCTGAGAAAATTTGCAATAATATTTTTAGAACAATATATAATTTAAACTTTTAAAGTAAACAATGCTTAAACCGAAACTATATCTAAACTGGCATAATTCTAGAGTCCTGTTCTTTTCAATTATTTGTTAATTTTCCCTATCAGAACCAAAACTATGTCTAAACCAAAAAGGTCTATCCTGCAAGATTCAGTTTCAGCATTGTTTACTGTATAATAAATGATAAATGTAAATTTGTCTCATTAAATTATAAAAAAATAACACAAATATTTCCAGGATTTGTTAAAGGTTATGAGAGTCTTAAATCGCTAGTCACATAAGTCTCTTTAAAGCAAAAATTCAGAAGAAAAATTTACTTCGAGAAAGCATTCCTAGTAAACAAGTTTCTTTCATTTCCTAAGCACTTCAATTATAACAAATGGCGCAAGAGATATCTATAAATAAAAAATCACATCATGGGAATTCATTCAAACCAGGCGATAAGAAGATCAACTTTGAAAGATAAAAAGAACAAACTCACTAGCAAGAAAGAAGTCAGAACCAGGAGTAATTTTTTGAATTATGTTGAAAAGTCACGCTGAAGTTTTTTTGTCCAAATCTTGTCTTTGACAAAGTTAACATGTGAAGTCATTAAGATCAAACTATTCTCACTCCACTGCCAAATATCTATATAAAGTAAAGTAACCCATACTCATTACTGAGCTTCGGGTAATCAGGAGTTAGAGTCCCGACCTTTTAGACAACAGCATTTGAGGTAGTTTGTCATTGCTTTCCTCACCGACTTTACTTCGCTTGACCTAAAGAGGCTAGCTACTTGTTTCCGCAACTGGCCGAGGAGTCGACGGGGGATGTTTTTCAAACACAAAATAATCTACACCCCTTAAAATATCTATATATCAATGCTTCCAATGAGGTTTTGTAAAAGTGAAGGATTTTTTAAAACAACGCTGGATCAAGGGGGCCGCATAGTCCCCTTGCAGGGTCGAGGGACAGCGTCCCTGTGGGGGTGACAGGGAGCAAAGCCCTGAGAAAAATTGCATTATTGACATGAAACAGACCCAAAAATTCGCCATTCAGAGCTATATCAGGCCACAATGAAGAGTTAAAAAAAGACTTATCTTACCAGAGTGACTGGATCAACTTCCTTAATGGACGTTTCTCGGGGGGTCCATCCCCTAGACAGACTGCCTGCCAGGACTAATGAGCTCTGTCTACCCAGAAAGAAGCATTACTGCTTCCTCTTCTCAGGCATCATACTCTTTCAAAAAAGGCCCAAAAGAAGGCCTTTCCAAAAAAATACTCCAAAGGAGGGCTATGGGCACGTAGCGCCTGAACCGAGGGTTATTGAGAAAACAAATAAGTTAAATGTATATTCACCATCATTTTACTAGAGAATGTATATTATATATATATCAACAAATCACAACTTACTTTGTAAACTTATGACGAATGTCTTTGGCAAGAGATCCCTCTAGGGACAAGATGAGCCCTGCACCCTGGTCAGAAAGTATATAAGATGCATTTTTAAAATTGTAAATGAAAGGAAAAAAGAACAAGAAAAACTTTGTTCATACTTCATGCTTCCAACTTTATAGTTCTTTGTTAAATTTCATTACTAATTGAATCTCAAAGCATCAATTTCAGTGTAAAATCATGGTAACCATTGTAAAAACAGTAAGAAAATGGAAAGCTTAAGAAAGAAAAGTATCATTTCTACTGTATTCATGCTTTTTGCAAGGTTACCTATGTGCAGAATTCAAGAGTCAACACCAGTTTGTATAATTCAACACTTGATGAAATATTAAATAATCTCAAGAAAGCAAGGAAATTGTGAACGGACAATAGGGCGGGTCGTTTTGGCAATTTTTTCTTCAAATTGTTATGGCGTATTGATTTTTTTAACAAACCTCAATACACTTAAAACCAGCGCAACAAAAACAATTTGTCTAGGGGTGAAGTGACATCAACACTTTAAAAACAGGATAGTGAAAGAACATTCAGGTTTTTTTTCTGGAACAGAACGTAATATGTGTAGATAAAAATCGTAAATTCAACAAATAAATATGTGCAGTAATATCTACATGGACTATAATAAGAGACTTTCATTATGGGACAGCTGTTTGAATATTTCTGTTTTTATACATAGCTGATATGTACAAAGACGTGTGGAGGCTGTAAGATACACAATACAACAAGTTCTTATCATAGTGCCTACATTTGCAATTATATTCAGAAATGATTGCTGCATAACTACGAGGTGATGTTTTTCTTGCCCAAATTTAAGATATGACTTTTAAAAGAAAGAGAGAGTAAGTAAAATAATACAAATAAAACAACAACACCAACATATTTATATAAGCTTACCTCATAACAATATATTGCTATGACAAAGAAGAAAGGTAAATTTTCAATTGAGACTTCTTTTGGATGCATCCTGTAAAGACATGAACAAAAGAAAAAGAATGAAATTATCTCCCTTTTTATTTTAAAACTTAAAAATACTCAGCACTTAGAATACAGAGTTAGTAAAAATGAAAAAGTTTATGAAATATTAATGTTTATCCTGATGAAAGAGGCAATATAACATCAAAGAATAAATCAACACTTAATAAAACATATGAGAATGTTTTGATATATAATGCTAAAAACAAAACTAAAAATTAAAGAATAAATGAGAGATGAAAATATATCAATTAAAGTTATCTGTTAATTATTAGTACAGTTAAGATTCAATAGAATAACTTGAGTATTATTATTTCAACTAATTTTTTCTGCATTAGCGTATTTAAGGATCGTTACTAGAAATCATGGTAAATGTTCCAATCCTGGTTAGATTTCTATAAGAAAATTAATTGACATAAATATGCACAGGGGGGTATCTGAAAAAAGTCAGGTCAACTTGTTTTTCAAATGATGATATCCAATACTCTTAAAAACGCCAGGTGCAGTAATAAGTGGGTATGCAATACGTGAATAACATGAAATATAATTTTTAAATATTACAAAGTCAGGGGAAGACGTATTTATTGTGAAGAAGTGTATATTATACAGTCTGTGCAGTTATAGCAATCCACTTATCCAGGGATAATATTTTGGTACTGAAGTCATAATCAAATATGACAAATAGTGAAATGAGGAAAAGATCTGGGTATTCACAATGCTGCAAAGGGTATTTTTCCACTGCATATCATCAACATCATTTACCAATCCATTTCCTACATAAATTGTTTGTTTTTATAGTTAGTTCAACTCAACATGATCATGCACATGTAACCCAAAAAGCTATGGCATGCAATAAACCAGAGAGCAAACTACAATTCCACAATGTCTCAAGTCAATGTTTAAACGTTATTTCCATAGCATTTTTACATGTTGGGTGAATGAACCCAGAAAGCACAGCACATCTGGACCAGATGTGGCCACATGCGGGCCATATCTAGGCAGATGTGCTGTCTGGGAAAGAAAATAGACACAAACTTTTTTATCTTAAAACCTCCAAAATTGACTTAGGTGATTGCATAATGATATTGATGATATGTAGGTTAATCAAGATAAGAAAATATGTTTTTAAAATAATTTGATTACTATTTTATGCGAAAATTAAGTTCAAACATGGCTGAGATACTGCTAAAATTAAACTTTATTCATTAGATAAAATAACTCAAATCACTTTTCTGTGTTGAGCTTAAGAAACCGCTTAAAAGCAATAGGTGTTAATATTTGATCTCAACATTTGCAATTGTTTGTTTTTTAAATAAAAAGATTTCTTTCTAAAATGTGAAATACAAACTACAAACATGCTCATACAAATATCTACAACTCCAGATTGGTCGGCATCATTGGATCTGTTTTAGTTGCTTTTGTCTTGCTGGCTGACGAGTAAATTTAGAATACAAATAATGTATTCTGGTGAATGCCACATTACTTCATTACTCAGAATAATGTTCAAACGTGTGTCCTCTTCTCCTCTTTCTTTTAGCTACTTAGCTTTTCTTTTTAGACTGCTGGGAGAGTTTAAATGAGTCTACTCCAAGGGATTCTTTGACTTGTGTCATATATTTTAAGCAGGGGTGTATATTCTTGATGAATCTTGAAACCCCTCCTCCCCCTCTTGAAAACCTCTGCTGTTTATTCTTTTTTTCTGTTTTTATCATAAGTAACCTTTTGAAAACCTTCCCCAATTTTTTTCATCATCATCATCATTTATAGTCGTTCTCCATATTCGTAGTCATATGACATATGAACTACGTGGGTTTGACTTTTTATAATGCAATAGCTCTACGCCAGGCGCGATGATCCTGTACCATCTCTGGATTAAGGCGTTTGGACTTAAAATCTTCTCTTAAGGGAAGGGGAGAGAATGGGTAAGAATATACACCATTGATTTTAAATGGGCAAAGCAACAGTAGAGAGAAGTTCCTAATGAGTGAGACTGGAGTTTCTATGTTCTCTATTCCAAAGCAACCCAGCAGCCTTAAAAAAAGAAAATTGAAAGCTACATTGCTAAAAGAAAGATGAGGGAGCGTAGGAAAGGAATGAAAGGTAAACAAGAATACAAATAGTCTTTCCCAGTTCCCATATGGTGCATGGACAAGCGCCATAAAACTTACTTCTGATTGTTAATGGTGCTGTAAAAATAAAAAAGTATTGATAGAACGGTGTCTCAGATGAGACAAGAAAAGATATGCAAAAATAATGTAGTTACTCTTTTTTCAAAAGGGTTCTGTTAGTATTGACGTCTGGTACATGTGTTAAAAATAAAAAGGTGCATGAAGAATTAAGATAAGAAAAGATAATGAATATGAAAAGATAAGTAATAATTATGTTGTTACTCTATACTCTTTTTCCACAAGAAATTAATTTCCACAAGGTAACAGACAGGATCATTCTGAAAAATCAGAGTTTTTTTCCTCAGCAAGATAAACAAATTCCCATGAAATAGAACTTTTTCCATGCACACAATTATATTGTGTAGTGGTATATTTTTTCTTGTGTGTGTCTGTGTGTGTGTCTGTTAACGCGATAACTTAGTAATTTTGTTCGGATCTCTTTCATTTTTGGAAGGTTGGTGAAGACCAGAAATCGAATTTCTGCTATTTAAATCCAGATATGTTTGTGAAAAATTGACAGAGTTATGGCCCTTATTGAGTATTTTTGCTATATGTTCTTTGTTAATTTGGCATAAACACACTGTGGTCACATCTTAAGAGTTAAAATCTGAAATCTTACAAAGAGGCTTTTCGAGTGACTATCTAACTCCAGTTGTGGCCCTTTCGAGTATTTTGCTGTATGTCTTTGTTAATTTTTTGCAAACATGCTGTTGTCCCATCGTTAAAGATAGAAATCTGAAATTTTGAACAGACTCCACACCCCTGAAGTTTAATGTTTTGAAAAAAACAGTTTTGACAGAGTTATGTCCCTTTTATGATTTTCGTGATGTGCGTGGTTGACGGTTGTTCTCTCTACGAGTACTCATTTTTCTAGTTTATTATGCGTTTAATCCAAATCTTTGTACACTCAAACTTAAAATATTGAGAGTATTAATGCCTGCAATCTTAAGTCCAATCTTGATTGTAATCAAAGAGGTACAAAAAATAGATAACTTCATTACAAAAATGTAAGATATCTTTGCAAAAAATAGCCTGTGCAAAAATTTCCCAGCACCTCTTTGCAAAATAAAAACACTTTTGAAAAAACCCAGTATGAAAAGTAATCATTCAAAAATGTTACAAACCCTTTGAAATTCCTAGACCAAAAACAGTGTCCAAAACATTAATACATCAATGATAAATAATAAAGCTACATATTACACAATACTATTTCTTTAAAGAACAGATCAATACCATTGAAACAAAACTCTCTGTAAGCACCATTGGGGATAATATGGACAGAGGTAATCTAATTTCATGCATAACATACACACAACTTGACAGGAACAAGTCCTGAGGCTGTATGATAAAAATCTAGAGAATGTCAAAAAGAAAAAAATTGTCATTCTCCACTGGTTCAATAGAGTTTTCCTTATTCATACAAAGAAAAATCTATCAAGCGAGCCAAGAAATGATTTCATTTTATCTATTCAATAGGCCCAGAATTTTTTTTAACACAGCCTCAGATTGAGACCAACTTTTTAAAATTCATGTCATTATGGCTTTTCACAAACACCAATTTGATACAATGATGAAAATTCCTTTTTCAAGTAGTATGAGACATCTTTTACGCAGGTTTCTTGACTAGTGTCAGGGTGTCCCACGGAAAACAAAATACACAAATCCTAGGAGACAATACATCCAATTGTGTCAGATCAAAAAAATGGGGAAGTGACCATGATGGTTGAGGTAAAATGAGCTTGAAATGAAAAGAATCTTTAAACTTTAATCTTTGAGTCTTTAGATCAAAAGTCCATTATTCTTCATAAGAGCCATTTGTCTAAAGATCATTTTTTTGCTCACCAATTTTGATTTCCCCTGGTCATGGAGAAAATTGATAATGTAAGAACCGTTTCACAAATTATGTTTATGTTTGTGTTTTAGTATGTTGGATTTATTAAAAGTGTCATTTGTTAATGACAAAGACCTAATGTCACATTATGAAAACCACTTTCTAGTTCTCAGTATGCCTTGTTTAAGATTATTACCAAGTTAAACTAAAAGCTGAGAAGCATTTGTATTTCAATTTCTAGCTTGAGAGTAAAGTTTTACCAGCTTTGCAAAACTAATTATCTCTGTGAGTTAAAATTGCATTTTTATGACGTCACATCCATGAAGCCTTAATGAGATATCTGAATCTGAGTGTATAATGATCAGGGGATTATTAGATGAGAGGGTTCAACTATCATAAATAGGGAAGATTAATCTTTGATAATGGTAGAAAATATTTAAATTGGTGTTAGGCTTGAATAAATATGGTAGTTAGATGATATTCAAAATTATTTGATAGGCATAAGTGACATAAAGAGAAAAAAACAGAGATAAATATTTTTTGTTATAAAACACACATGTTAATAACACCTTGCACAGCAAAAAAGATGACTTATTGTGGTAATCATTTTTTCCTCATCATCGGGAAATCCCAAATTTCTTGCACA
>JAUUEB010048754.1:0-16157 GCA_032362205.1 Clione limacina
CACGTCACTCTTGGAGCCTTATCCCGCTCGTTTGAATGCTGTCTTAAAAGCAAGAGGTGGACATACAAAATATTAACTAACATTGTTTCTTCAAGTATATTTATTCATATTGTATGTAATGAAGTTTATTTAAAATGTTGTTTGGAGATATTGGTATTACAAGTTGTTAAATAAAATAAAATAACAACAACAAAACCTGTCACTTTCTGCTTAAACCTCATAAAGACGGGTTTTTTAATAGCTAGTAGACACACTAAATATTAACCAAAATGAAAAAAAATGAAAATCCATCGCAGAAACTAATTAAAGATTCTGAAAATGTTTTTGGTTTAGTTCTACATATTCTGAATTCGTCTGGGCAGGGGGAGCAAGGTATCGAAAGACCCTGTACGTCATGAACGAAAAATTGCCGGTTGGAACCCTGGCAAAATTATACATTGATATTTTGAAATTGGTTTATTGGTCCTGCTTGACTTGTTTATCTGTTGTGCTCTACCTATATAATATATATTAGATGTTATGTTTATAATGTATCAAGCAAGCAGATAGATACCACTTACGCACCATAAGAACATATGTATATATGAAGTCAGGCATTAAAAGGTTTTAGTTTGTGTTGTTAAGTTAGTCTTTTTTCCACGTTTTTTCATTCTTTAATATCAGAATTTGTATTCTTCTTGCAAAAAGATTCAATCCGTCACGCATCTGAATGGAGGTGGTGATATATAGAAGAAATCCTGTCGGATTTAAGTTGACGAGGACTGAATGTATATTCTGCCAAACTTGCCTCAGTGACCACACGAATATCGCGTCCACCTGTATACAACATACATCAGACTATAGTGTTTGCCTCTTTTTCTCCTATTTCAAGACAACCACTGGCACCACTTGACAGCGACCGCCACTTTATAGTATATATATTTCCTAACTTGTTTTGTGTTGCCGGTCTCGGAAAACAAAAGTATAATATGACAGTATCACTACGATCGGTCGCAAAATAAGAAAAATAAAATAGTCTCAATCACAACCAGTCATCATCCCTCAACAGTGAAATAGTGAATAGCAAAAATCAAGATGTGTGACACCTTTTATGTCCGCGTGTCTGCACACGTTGTGGTTTGATCAAGGCAACAAGATGATCATGAATGGTATATTGTTCCTCTAATGTCAACTTGTTCAAAGTAGCATGCGCAACGTGTTCATGAAGGACACATCCTTCCACGATCACTGTTTTACTGTGCAAGTTTATCAAATATTTCAATTAGTAGCATCACATGCCAATGTCAAAGTAGCCCAGTCACCGATGTAAACCAAAAAGCGTTGATTTAGCCGTTAAATATTTAAAATATCTTCAACTTTGAATATACAACATTGATCTCTTTGACAGTATTCAAGTATCTCGCTTTCACTTTCCGTTGACTCATTTCATTTTTTAATCAATAGCCCTTTCTCTACTTATTCTCTCTCATTCGTTCATTGTCTCACTTATTCATAAACCCCTTAATATCTTCTTCATCGATCCTACCCTTTTAAACACCGACGAATTATGCAGTTTTGTCCGTGCTTCTTATGAAATTAACTGTTCCTTCTGCGGTCTTTGCATTTCGCACATTTCCATATTTCTCCCTAACCCTATAATCCTGTGTAAACTTGTTTCAAGTGTATTCTCTCAATATGTTCGTTTACTTAATTCACCATGGATTCTGCTTTCTCCTTCGATGTTGACACTTTGTCGCAATCTCTGGCATATCAAAGCTTGTAACGTTTACATTAGCTTGCTTGCTTCGTCGATGTCAGATAACTTGCTTACTTATTTGACGATTTATTGATTTTTGCATTGATTGTTTAATTGGTTGACATATTTATTGAATATATTCATTAGTTGATATTTGATGATCTGATTGATTAATTAATAATTGATTGATTAGTTGGTCGAACAATGGACCATTTAGTTCTTATGTGATCTATTGATTCATTCAATCATTTTCAATAATATAGAGCATTTATATATATTATTTCCAATAATATAGAGCATTCATTCAATTATTTCCGATAATATAGAGCATTCATTCACTCATTTCCAATAGTATAGAGCATTCATTCAATCATTTCCAATAATATTTCATTTATCAATCATCCGAGACCTTGGTCAGCTAAAAAATAACCATCTTGATGAGCTTAAGATGATTCGTTTTTCTTTTTGATTGATTTCATCAATTTATTAATAATAATAAAGTTATAATTGCTTAAATATAAAATTGTATGTATAACAAAAGCCGGTGTAACCAAACAGAAACGATAACTTAAGTTTTCGCAAAGGTACGCTTTCGATGAATTTAAACATCAAACAAACATCAAATGCACAGTCTATCGTTCGCTTCCAGTACATTTCGAGCCCAGGTTCAGACATTGTTGATACAAAAAGATTGTTAGATATAAAAAGGACGTAAGAAATATGATTTAGGTAACAGTTTCATTATATAAAATGATACACCCGAGAGATGGCTTTGATAAGACATTGTATTGTGTCGACCGCTAGCTTTGATGTAGGAAAAGTGTATACATACTTAGAGAAATAAATGACGACAGTGTCGATTCAATTCTATTTTCAATGAATCATGATGACGACGTTAGTTGGATTTTTCAGAGATAGACGCCAGGTTCATGACCACACATATTAGGTTAAAATGACCAGACGCGTAGGCGTTAATAATGTACATGCAAATGTAATAAATCTTAATCATGTCTTCGGACGTCTACTATCGTATATCCTTGTATTCATTAAATTAGGAAGACTTTTTGTAAAGGGAGCGTAATTAAACCCAAACATATCGTGTTGCTGTGATTTGGGTGTGCCATTTTATTTGGTTAACTCCAAGTTTGTGAATGATTTAGACGCTTTTCTGTTCCTCTCGAAACCGGTTCTCATTCAACATTTGGTGGTTAAAACAGACAGGGAAGTTAATTCTGTACGGGATACGAGATTGGACAGTGGTGGGGCCAGTAGGACAAACGGGGTAAAAAGCTGTTATCCCACCTACTCTTAGACCCATGAAATGTTGATATTTTTGGGAAATTAAGAAGACCAGGCGAGCCTTGTATAAATTCAATGTTAACAAATACCAATCCCACTCCCCCAGTACTTTTTCAAGCCCCCAAAAGACCCCTCAAAGACTCCTCTTGTAAAATAATCCTGGTGCCGCCACTAAGCTTGAAAAGTCGCAAAAATAGAATATATTATAACCTTTCTGTTTTTCAAATTAACCATCATCATTTATTGAAAATGCAAAAATGATAAAGTCGTGGAAGAAATCCGTCTTTTCCAGGAAGGATTCGTGATATTAATTTGTTATCTAAAACGAGCCATGTATAAATTGCTGACTAGTCTGGAAGACCATCTCAAAATACAAAAGCAATTATGGAACTTTATTTATATTTAGTAAGTATTCATTACAACTTTATTATGATTAATCTGTCTAACAAATTAGTTTCATACACGAATTGTTACGAAACAAGAGCGTTTGATTAGAAATTTCCCCCCATTAAGGCGGTTGCTATTTAAACAAATTGTATTTACCAGTGACAATATATTGGTCCTAAGTTATTTCGAACTAATTAAATTGTGATCTTTAGGTTTGTGGTTTATGTTATCTGAAATAGAAACCCTATCTTTTTTTAGATGTCGTTGTTGTTGTTAACGAGCAAACCATCAAACGTATTTGAAACATGAACTCAAACATTTCTCAGATGATATAACAAGAAAGTCGATCCCTTTCCACGGTGATGTTCTGTGGTTATGAAATATTATTTCAAATGTCGATGCAAAAATTCAGATTAATTACAAAAGAGCTGAGAATGATGAATGATAAAAATAAGTTAAAATGGAATTGTGTGACACAACTTTTCATCTTTTATCTAAGATTTCCTTTTTCATTTATTTTAATAAATTATTTGTCTGTGAATATTTTTTTATAATTCAAATTAAAATCCATGTGGTCTGTTGATGATAATTGTCTGTGTGTATCAAGTATCCCTTCATTTTGTCACATAAATGTCACTTATGAACGATATTTTATTTTTATTTTTATTTTTCTAATTCTTATTCATCATATTATTACAACTACGACCGTTAAACAGCCTATGAGGAAAATCAGCCCACTTTCCAGTAATAAATGTCAGAGCTTAAAGTGATACAGTGTACATGTGTCATACATAGATTGTACGGTGTAACAAAACTAGAACGCCCTTCATCATCATTTTATACTGACATCAGACCGACCAGTCTAAGTAAGAATCTCTAAAAAAAAATTGGTCCTGGCAAAACCCTGTTTAATTTTATTTTCAACGTGGTTCTCCAAATATCTCCGTCCTCAGTCTTTCGTTTTGTCTCGTCATAGCTGGGTGATTTTGATCATTCCTCCACATCGTTAGTCCAGTTCCTTTTTCTTCTTCCTATCTTGCTATCTATTCTTCTCTTCAGGGCAAGTTGAAAAAGGCACGTCTTATATTATGTCCTGCATTATTCATTTTTCTTTTCATCAAGTGTTTTGATAACCTTTCTTTGACTCCAGACTATGAACAAATTCAACATTTTGCTTATGCTCTTTCCAAGATATTTTTAGTTCCTTGATTTACCACAATTTGGTTTCGGCTTTTTCTGTTTGAATTGCTACCTCTTTCATTATGTCCATATCTTTTGTTACGGTATGTCCTAAATACTGGTAATAACTATTTTTTTTAAGTATATTGTTGCCAATGTTTACAGTTAATTCCTTTTACCTTTCATCTCTTGGCATTCATTTCAATTCAAAATTCTTTGAAGCTTTTTGTAGTGCAATTTAGTATGTCTTGAAGTCGTTCTGGTGTTCGCTTATAATACTTTCCATATGTAAATGGTGATAAACAAGACACACTGTAGATAAAACTTGCAATTTTATTAGCACCCAGCCTTGAGACCTGATACTTTTGAGAGTTGAGAAAAACAAAGGGATGCCACCCGTGATAGTGTGTGTGATTAGAAAGTGCTATATGTGAAAGATGGAGCATAATAAACAATGATTTAAAATATCATCTTTAGATCAAGCAAGAGAGTCAGATGTTATAGTTTCTACCGGAGTGGCTTTCCACGGCCACATGGAGTTTGTGAAAAAGTGCAAGTGAACGTTAGTTTGAGATCTCGGCACAGTATAGTTCTTTTAGTTGCACTTTATATGTTTCTTTATTATAGTGGAGTTGGTTAAGAGTGATCTGCAATACATTATTTTTGGCTTTAAACGGAGAGTAGCTTTAGTTCTCGAATTTTTTAAAGCAGTTAGTATTGAGGTCGTAGTTTTTAGTGACAAATCTGTCCCACCTTTTTTTTGAAGTTTTGTCTAAAATATGTGTGCCGCACTTCTGGCGAATTCACTTGTAGGTCTCAAATATCGGTTGCAGAAGAAAAGAAAGAATTGACGAAGCTTTAGATACTGATATGTTTACTCTAGATGGCTATCAATTCTGAAACCTAACTATTACGGTTCATCATTATTTTAATTGAGTTCAATACATATACAATAATTCAATTTGAGGTTAAAATGATCAGCCAATGACAATCGTAGCTGTCGATAACAGAACGTGGTTGATAAATTAACATTAACTTCAAGATTGAAGAGTCGTTGCGAAAATAGAAACAGTAGTTTTTGTTTGGCATCAAACGTATTAGGAATTACACAATTTATTGTTCAAAAAGATTTCAGCAAATGATATTTGTCGGTTATAGGATATATTTGAATTTGGTGATACAAATGTGTTTACAGATATAAAAAATAAAGTTATTGTTAAATCAGTATGTTTATAAATTAAAATCCATATCTGATTTTGAAATATCTATGATCTTATAAGATATATTTAAGATTTAGTAACCACCCTCAACAGCTTTTTGCCCTTTTAACCTGTCAATCATTTCATGGTTATTCTTTTGTACATCTACACCCAACCAATGCCAAACCATTCCATCTATGAGACTACAACAGTGGACTTTCGTCCGATTGCTTGCCGCATTTAAAGTGAGACTGGACGTCATATTATACTGAACTATAAAAGCACCATTCTTAAATGTCATATTGATCTATCTATAGAATATAACTTCTCCTCGTGGCTAAGTGTCATCTAAGTGATCATTTTATACTGCTTTCTAGTGGTTATGTAGGCTTTTTTAGACATTATATAATCGAAATGATCACCCTAACAAATATAATTGCAAACTATTTCTATTTTGTCTTTTAGCTTTTTTCTATTCCTGGTGTATAAGGTGCGTTGAGCAATCAGTCTATGGACGATCAAAACCGCTGAAGTAAATAATGTATTTCAAAATTATGAAAATAGGTCCGCCTGGAGACACGCGTCTTGAGCTTCAATCACGCGCCAGTAGATTGAACACATTTATATTCATTTTGCTTACATAAATGTATCTAATCAAATTATTTCATCATTTGGACTCCAACAATTTCCATAATCCCTACGACATTGCTTAAACAGCGTGAAAATTATCTTTTGATGAATATCATTTCAAATTCAAACCATTAATGCTCTTGTTCTTCATACTGTTTTGTTTTAAATATTTGTTGTTACTGTTGTTGTGGGCTTATAGAATTGTCATTAATTACAAAGATCAAATGATATATGAAGAAAAAATCAATGAGTTTTATCACTGTTCATGGCTTTGAAAAAAACTCCATTCCACTGTTCATTGAAGGTTCTTTGTGTGTTATTATTAATCTTTTTGTTGACGTCACGCAGAACGTTATAACATCTCTAATAACATTTGATAGTAATTGTTTCAACGACAACTATATCGTTATTTCTATAGATGAGTAATCTTGGTTTTTTTCACTCATTTTTCTAAGATTTATTGCTATCGATGTGTTAGGCCATTAAATAGATCAAACATTTATGTAATCAGACGGAGTTCCTGTCAGCTCGTCAAAAAGATGAGCAATGAGGGTTATGCTTGCAAGGAAAATATTTCTATGCTAGAAAGGAAACAAATAACTCAATGAAACAGAGCTTCTTAGTGTGACATCTAATTACAATTATCCATGGATTTTTTATATATTCATGATTAAGATGTAAACAAATTATGTAACTATTAATAGTAGCAAAAGTAATTATTTTACTTTGTTTTTTTTATTCCTCCTAAATATTAGTTATACTTTAAGGCAATGTAACAAGACATCAGGCTATAATTGCGTTACATAATTTCAGAAGTAATTTAACAGATTGGTTTACCACAAATGATTTCACACGTCTCATGTCATCAACCCACATAGTACCCGCTCCAATAAATGTCTGCGTCATACAAATATATGCATGATGTGTGTATCAAAAGCTGAATGTAATGATGAATGTACTTATCGATTTAACAGTTAAAATATAATCTAGGGCGTCCTATAATTCGGGCCAATACGCATGAAGATTGCTAGAAATATTGCAGTAAAGCTGCTTTATTTGGTGTTATGGTATGCCTTTCTCCCACAATAAATACATTGGTGCACGCGGTCATTTTATCCCTTCTAAGTCAATCATTTGAACATATAAGATAAAAAAAACGCTAAGTTTTGAAGATAATCCTTTAATTTCTAATGTGGTTTGCTCTTTCTGAAATCACCTTTAATATTTCAATGTGATTTACTGATTAAGATAGTTAATGTTAATAATGATCTACTATTAAACCGCAAAATTGATGAAAGTCAAGTAGAATGAGGAGATATGTAAAGGATAAAGACTTGCTTAGAGTCAAATTCTGTAATTTATATTGCCTGACTATATTGACTATGTGCTTACATATGTCATTATCCGGAGTTTCTAGACGTATATTTTAAGCACGGTATGCAGGGAGCCGTAGCAAGGGTCGATCTTGCTAGTAGCAGATGGTTATGAAACTTTCTAAGGTTTTATTTTCATGATATTTAATAACTTACATGTGTCACTTCTGCCAAAGTCGACGTCTTTGAGTTTGATCGCAGGGTCATATCTGTTATGTCCGCCAGTTGCCATTCTCCCAAATGTGAAGGCTGATTCGTTTTGTAAGCATCTGGTGTCAGAATATATTTGACTCTGCTTACTTCTCTGCGCTGGAAATCATTGCTTATGACAGGTGCGAAAGTGTATGAAGTGTCTTCCGCTTGCTGACAAGTTGACACAAAGGAATCTATGACCTAGCCCAAAGTTGTAAGCCGGGGACGATCTGAAGTACCCATGGCTAGTGCCACTTTCTTCATCGTACTCCGTCGTTGCGTAAATATAACACGTTTTAGCCTACAGTGATTGATTTGCCTCGGTTCGAGGATAACCACCCCTCGGTCAATCTCGGATCTATTTTGTGTTGGTCAAAACGAAAAAAGTTATACAAATTGTTTTGTTTTATTTATAGAAACAAGGTTATTCATTTTATTTCATATCCAAAGGACTATCATTGTGATGGTGCTTATTATAATTTACAAAATAATTACTTTTCTCTCTAGGTTACAAGTATAATTTGTCTTTTTCTCTACACTTTGTGCAAGCCCGGCAGTGCGCAAACAATGATAAATGAAACAACTGGTGTTTAATTGCGCCAATCAAATTTGTAATTGAGTGACATAACCTTGTTTACTACCTAATTCGTTCTACATTTATTGTGTTGTGTGCAATATTTACATCATCCGAGTTTTTCTTCTTAATGACACTAATTGATGAGAAATAAATAAGGATATCGCTTTAAGGCAAAGTAAATTTGTATAGATGCTTTCTGTGTATGGTAAAGCAGTCTTGACATTCAAAATCAAACCAAAAATATTAATAATTAAACAAGAATCGATTTTTACCTGTTTTGCCTTCGGCTACAGACAATGCCACATTAAGCTGAGAGCTTCATACACCATAAACATAAATAGAACATACACAATAATCTCTATGAGATCAATGTACACATTTCACCCCTTGTAACATAACATACAAGAATAGACGGTTCAATTGGTTACACCAATTATCTAGAGGAAATCAATAGCTTACTTTTGTAATATCGAGTATCAATTACATCTCTTCGTGAAGTCTCGGATTAACAAGATCAATAATTCAAACATTTCTTATTTTATCAAATACAAAGACACTTTTATATTCTTGTATTTGTTGACTAGTTTCGTGTTAATGAAACTTGTACACAGCGGGTGGCATGCTAATGAGACCTGTCACTTCGATATTGATATACGTCACCTTTTGAATTGATGGAAAAAGCTGTTGGATAACTGCGAGATGTAGTTTTCAGATAATTACCATGGAGTTATCAGATTAAAACACCAAGTGATGCAAAACGTCATCGCTCAAATAGCTCTGGGCGCAATTCTGTACATTGTCTCGTCCATCGTTTGTCTTTTATTCTTCGGATGTGACAAGCCTATCTACATTTTTTTTAAACAAAAGTGATTATCATAAAAGTAGGAATTCACATACATTAATGATTAGATCCCAGAAGGTTTCTTGTGCAGACGGCAGTTGTTATATGCTTTCACTGCTGTAAGGGCGAGGACCTACTCTGTCTCACACTTAAGGTACGTGTAGTCATTTTCATATAATAATTGTAATAATGAAGCAAATATCTCATGACTTTTCTTCAAAGTTTAAGCTGTTCATTATGCCTTTAAAAATTACAATATTTTCTTGTACACGCCGACTTACTTTATTACAATTAACGTTAAAACGTATCCAGTTTAGAGCGCTTTCTTAGTGAATCCATGGTGATGTTGTACCAAGTCCGTGTCTATTCATAGTTGTTTAGCCTTTAAACGTGTCAAGTATACGTGTGTATTGTCATTTTCTCATTTGACTAGCAGTGTTTTTATGCTTGTACGTATTTCAGTTATAAGGATTTTTTATTTATCTCTAATAAGATAGGAGTCAAAGTACGAACTTCAAGTAAACAAAACAAACATAAAATTGAGGCGGGTGAAATATCACGAATTAATTATTAATTTATTTCGCTCACACCAGCCAATACAACTCACCAGAGGGAATGGTTAACGGATTTCGTCACATTTGTTTGTCTGTATAATTTGCACTTGTTTTCCGTAATCTATCATGCCCAAACATATAATAGTATATCTTTCTCTCTCTCTCCTCTCTCTCTCATCTGTTGTAATAATAATAGCTTCTATAAATACGTAAAGACAGTTTTCATTGAATCAGTAAGGTTCCCATTTTTGCTGTTGAAAATGTCCGACTTGAAATATGTTCTATCTGGGCTGTCTTGTTGGATAAGTAGTCATTTTGGGCTTTCCTTGGTCTTAATTTCCATGGCGTTCAACGTTGTACTTGAACATGTCATTAAAAGTAGTAAGAAAGACGTCCAAGGAGCAAAGCAATAGCAGTAACTTTGACAGCCAGACAAGCATGTTTGGATTACGTAAGAGAACGGAACAAAATTCCTGATTCTTTATTTTGCTGACTATATTATTTAGATATAACACTGTCCTTTGGCAGTTGCAATATTGCACATTGTTAAGTTGTTTGATTTCAAATACGACGGAGAGCTATTTATTTTCTTTTGATTTGTTACGCTAAGCAAAAACAAATTTGGTTATAATAATACAGATTAAGCGCATCTTCGTGTAAAAAAACACTCAAACTGATGGACATAACGAACGACTAATTAATTATTATTGGTCAATAAAGTGCGCTTGAAAAGAAAAAAATTAGTCATTTTTTTTAATTATTTCTTGTGGCATTGATTATTTTTTTCCGTAAAGATATTGACCACTTTTAACTCACACAAACGTTAATTTTCGTTAAAATAACTGATTATTTGAAAAAAGTTAGTAATTAAAAAACTACAAAATAAAATCTGAGTTTTATATTTCTTAAAAACGTTGTTTACGTTAAGTATAATATTTCACCATAGGAGACCAGTAGTTTTTAACATAAGAATAAAAGTGTGACTATTAATTGTTAGTTATAGTTTTCGGGGTATTTATTCCGCTCTTTACCAAAATACTATTCAACTTCCTTTTTATTGCTTCTTAAAGTATATGAGTGAACAATAACTCACTATGTTGTGTTATTTGAGGAATCGCGATCATTTTGTATTCTCTTTGTTTCGCTTTGTCGTTTGTTTGAATAAAGCTTGATTACCCGCTACATTTTTTAGCTGGAAGACGACATCATTTGTTTGTTACATTTTATTCCTTGGTTGATATTTTCTTTGAGTCTGTTCAACCAACTTTGATATTAAGACAGCAAACAGTACAGTCTTCGGCGTGTAATGGAAAAAAAGACACTTTCAATAATGCAAATGAGACGAATGAGTTATGATAACTTGCACTTGTAAACTGGAAACAAACCTGTTTCTCATTGATGATGCAAATGCGCTGCATTGAGGGATGTTTTGATGTTAATGACGCGACTTGAAGTTTTATGTCAATTCATTGGTGGCTGGTCTTGTGGCAGGTGATACACACAAACATGCGGTTGTTTTAAAGCAGCAATTATTTTTCGGATTTATCAGACACAGGTTGTTCCTTTCATAAAGTGCTTCTATATAATTGTACTTTCCGCGCACGCTTAAATTACCATCCAAGTACAAGTTACGCTGCATGGGTACAGGCTTAATAGATAAGCTTGCCCTAAAAGTTCTGTGTTGGAGACTTTCTAGGAATCGTCGTAGTGGCAAAGATGACAATTTATGAAGATTTGCTTTTAATGTTTTGCAATCGTCATTAGGACGTTAATTATTACAAACACTTTGTTAACACCCACTTTTCTTGTTGTTGGTTTAAGTCTTGCCCTAGCAGCTGCATACAAGTTCGCTTTTCAATCTAAGTGTAATTGGATAAGTTTGTAGAAATCGTTGATTCCAAGCAACGAAATTGGCAATTATCTCGTGGTTATAACCTTTTGTGCTTACTTTAGAGCTCCGTGATACATGTCTTCGTAAGACTGATGTAAAGAATAAACTCTTGATGGGCATAAGCCAATTAATTTATTAGTCTTTGCTTGCAATGTGAAACCCTATTGAGGTACCATTCGTTACGAGCCATTTAAACGGTATTTGCCTCTGATGATGCGAGATTTAAAATATTAAAACGAATGTTTAGGTTTTCGCAATTGAAGAATGTTTGGGTAAACTATTCTAAGGAACAAAGATGACCTGCAGGTCCAACATTCAAATCCCAGATGAAGCGTTTTAGGACACATAACAGCCAAGCTATATGTTAGCATCATTGTAAATATTGAATTGTGTTAAAAATATTCAATCACTTATGTATGAGAATGCTTGTTTGGCGTTTTCTATGTGTTTGCGCTTCAGCAGTGTCCCTTTCATAAATGTTCTCCCTAAAATAAGTTAAGTTCATCTTTATATCTATAAAGAATGTTTTTAATCTATTTCTTTTCAATAATACACTCAGCACTTAAGTACGAAGGATGAATTCATCCTTGACGTTGCCTATTATGTTTACAACCAAGAATTGTCTGACAATAACACATTGAAGTCTGCATTAAGAATTAACGAGACATTCCTTTTAGCCAAAGCTTTCCTACATTCAACATTGATCAATTCTTCAAGGGCCGGAGATTCAATATTCTCGTAACAAAATGTCGACAAAATATCGCTTCGCCGTGATGTGTCTGTGCGAACGTCAAAACTGTTTTCTTTTTTTTCTCATCTATTATTAAATGTGGGATGAACATTATAGGCCTAATGTCCCATGCAAAGTAATAATACGGCCGAAACAAAGAGCAAGAAGGCTCCATTCACACTCTGTTCTCTGTTCTCCATTATTTATGCATTCAATAAACATGCAAAATTGATTATTGTTTGTGATTATCGATTTTTGTGTGGTATGAACATTACACTTCAAAACAAAATATTTTTTTCTGAAAGTCTAAACAATAATGGATGAACATAACAGTTTAGAAAAGTTTAAAAGAGGAATGTATCGATCATTTATGAGAAGATTGTTTGAAGTAAAGGAACTGTTATGTTTCTGTGTCGTATTCTACAATCAACGTAGTTGCTACATCTTGATTCGACCTTGTATGATAGCTATGTCAAGCAACGCTGTCATTACGATGGTTCCTCTTCTGGTCAATTTGTTTCCTCGGGCAAGGAATAACCTTGTACGGGGACTCATGCAATGCACTAGAATGGTAAACAAACTGTCACCAATGCCCCTGTAGGCACAGTTTTCTCGCGTGTTTATTGTTGTACATACTTTTTAGCGCAATGTAATGTGTTAATGTAGTCTCAATGGCCGAGGTGTTAGGAACACGACTCTTGGGAACAAATTTCATCTGTAAGTTAAACGTTCAAATCCCAGTTGAAGCATGTAGAAGATCAACCAGTTGTCAAATCATTACCTGATAAGCTTGGCTATAGAGTGTCAGATGAAGGGCCAAAAAACGTGTTCAAAATTAGTTATTTTTCCCGGATATCTCTTGCTGCGCATTTGACTCACAGTAAGTTTCTAAACAGTACGTAGTTTTGCCAAACCGTTTTATGCGCCGTATTTGTCCTGAATAAAATGAACGGATTAACAAATATTAGTTTCAAGTCACCGTTATAATTGTTAAGAAAAAATAGAAAAAGAAACAATACGCAATACATTACTATTTCGTAAGGCGAATAAGATTTTGTCATTAATAATTAACCACTAAATTTGAAAAAATACAAATGCAAACATTAATCTGCTTTTGTTTGTAGCGTTAGTATCAATATTTCGTTTGTGTCATTGTTATGACTAAGACTCTTCAGTCGAAACTTCAACTGTTTTTATTTGGATTTGTTTAAATGTAGTTATTAATAATCCACTTTTATTCACCTTTTGAATAAACCACTTGTGGTCAACCTTTAACTTTTTGTTATTTTTTACTTGCTACTGTTTCGTAGTCAAAATTGAATACGCATATGCATAAAAGGTGCAAACAGTTGATTTCAAGACGTCAACGGAAGGTGACCAAAATTTGTTATATCAACAGACAGCCTGCAATAAAACTTCTGGTGAAAGAGACACACATTGTCCTTTTATGAATCTCAAAAGTAAAGTTATGATGTTGACTCTTTTTCATAACACATTCAACCACATTGGCAACCTTCTTGGAAAATGTGCGAACCTGTCATCTACCTCTGGAACCTCTAAGATTTATACAAGAAAAAGTCTTTACGGTTTTGCCGGAATTGTGTGTATAGCAACCAGGCTAAATATTTTTAGAGCCTTTAACGATAAGGACAGGAGATCTTGTATCAACGTTTTCATAAAGTCTGAGTTTTGACAAACTAAAAGAAGAAGAAAAACTAATGGAAAGTGATATATTGAGGAATGAAAACTGTCAACATTTCAATGTATTCAAAGCTGATTTGATTATTGTTCAAGGTTGTAGCCAGCAGACGCTGGGTCTAAGGATGCGTTTTTTTGGTTTCTCAATCTTGAATAGAAACATCTTTTATGAAGTTCATCATTGACATTCGAGGGCTTTTGAAAGATAGTGTCTTTTCGCCCTATTTGAAGAGCTGAGGGGAATTTAAAACTGGCACGCAGACCATCTATCAAAAGTAATAAGCTATAGAATGTGGCTTGCATTTGTTTACAATTACTTTTATCAACATTTTTATTTTACTGGCAATGAACGATATTCAGAAATGGTAAGTGCAGATATTCACTCACATACCACTATCATCATGTATTTTCTATATAAACATTAATTTGGGAATTAAGATGATGTAAGGGAATGTGTATCTTAATTTCAGATCTCTATTTATTGGATTTGTTTATCTATTTTTGCTTAAAACCAGATTTCTTTTTATTTTGACATTCAACTCATTTCAGGAATACGTCTATTACAAATAAAAAAGCAGATATTAATTGGCTTACTGTGTTAATGAAAAATGACATATTGTCACTCTTTTTTTTAAAGCAAAATGGATAATTTGTCATTTTGAAAGCCGGTAGTGATTACGTTATCTGATTCAATAGTTAATAACAGTGCCTACAGAAATATTGTATTGTGCTTGTCGAAGGAACAGTGATAGGACAGAAGAGGTTATCACAACGAAATGCTGTCAATTCTTAGGCATGACACGAAATGATTTTGGGATCACCTGATATAGTAAAAGATAATATCCCACATAACCCATATATCAAGATATAAATCAGTACTGAATATAAAAAAGTATGATGTATGTTTGAAATAATAAATTGGCTGAGAAAAACTAGAACGAGAACAAAGATCTATAGATATGAATTGTGTAGGATGACTAAAGACATTCAAAAGAGCTGTGACGGGCATGCCATCAATGACGTCTGATATTCGGGAAATCCCAATATCACTACAAAAATCCAAAGCTCTACTCAATGCAATGTGTATGGTGTATACTTAATTAATGAATTGGCTGAGCACAACTGGAAACGGGAACTAAGGTCTAGGGAATTTTCTTTTGCAGGATGACCGGAGACTTTGAAAAGAACTGTGACGGGTATGACGTCAATGACGACTAATATACGGGAAATCCCCCATAATACTTGCATTGTTTGCTGCTCAATTGAATGGATGATCAGACTGAGACTGGAACAGGTCAAAGGTTTTATTCACGACTGGCAGGTCAGACAGAAAGCACAGTGAACTGTTATTGGATTAACACAGGATGGGACTCATGAATCATTGAATGAAGCTCACCATGGACTAGGTCCGGTCAATACTCGTTAGGCATTTTATCAATTTGTACGAGACACTTTAAAGTATGTGCCTTGAGGCGAATGATGGCAACGATCTTATTAAGACTGGTAGCTTTGACTAGAACAGTGTAGATCCCTAGTCAGACTTATCGATACTCGGTTGGACGCTGTTTGTTGTGTTGACTGTTATTAGTGGCAAGATTTAATTAGTCCGTTCAGTGACCTTCAGGCGGGGGATGAATCAGTTGAAAGGAAATGCGTATATCTACTTATAGTGACAAGCTTTTAACTCATTGACCTAATTACACCACTATAAGACGTCATTAATTATGTCATTTTAAAACAAATACTTCTAGAATATATTTATAACGATATAATCTTAGACAAACTGTGTTATTTATGTATACACCCAAATTTTCTGGATTTAATAATAATAATAATAATAATAATAATAATAATAATAATAATAATAATAAT
>JAUUEB010048865.1:0-25618 GCA_032362205.1 Clione limacina
AATGTATGTATACACATCCTTAATTATCAGCTATTTACCCATTCAGTTTTAAACAACAAAAGGAAAAATCACCCAATCCAAAGTTTCAAACAGATACCATCTATCAATAAAAGGACCATTATTTAAAAATTAAAAAACCCAACCTATCCCTATTGTCATCCGATTTCATCAGCCCATTTTACTTTCTTCATGTTTATCAAACTTCAATTCCCAGAATACTAAAAAAAAATTGAAATTGAATATTAAATTTTGTCATCCTTAACTCATTCCAGTCGCAACCAAATATGCCGTAAAGGATCATGTGTAGCACTATTTTGACCATATTTTCAGGCTGGCTGAGTGAAAATTGTCTCTGGATACCCAGGAAACCTTTACATTTTTGGAAAAGTGGCTACTTCGTCTTTCAGAATATCTAATTGATTGGAGTGTAAGTCTACTGGGTGTAATGAAAAAGCCATGGTCATAATCATATGTATGTGGTGAAAAATCTGTTTTTGCCTCCTAAAAATATTGCTTCACAGATTACTTCCATAGGTAGAAACCATGATATATCATGCTCAAACCTTGTTCTAAAATGGCCATCGATTTGATAATAGCAGAGATTGTCCCCTCCCCCCTTATCAAATTCCTGGCTATGCGCCTGTTTCTAAATAATGTCTTTTGCTCCCCTTTCATTTTATCAAAGGCAGTATAATCATAGTTTCATGGTGAATAACCACTTGTTCTTGTTACGCAAATATCGCAGCGCATATCTGTGCGGCACGACATGACCGCTATCTTGTAATGCTGCACAACAGTGTGCGGCACGGCTGGAATGAGTTAAGATCAAAATAATATTACAAACAAAACATTCAGAAACATACCAGGGTTTCCTAAATCTAGATTTAGACAATTTACAAATCAAAGTGTGAATGTTCACAATTGTAGGTACCAATAGGCTTGGATATCATGATAGAGAATTAAAATGTGTCAAAAAAAGACTAAAATCAAGATATAGATAACAACATGATATATCATTTACATGTTAATATTGTCAACATGCACATTGTTAAGTCATTTAGTGGTTGTGTTAATTACAGAAAACATGCATGGCACATTTTTGATGAGTATGGAGCTACACTAGTTGTATGTTATATTAGTATTATAGATAAAGCCTGGTTAATTAAATGTATAAGGTGGTGTAACACTCTTTGGTGCACTGAAAGGATGATATCAAAGTTAGAAGGTATTGTGTGTTCACATATTTTCAATCAGAACAATGAGTAGTTGCTTTTTCGTATGTTTTAGTTTAAACAAATAGTTAGTATTTTTTACTAAACTTACTAAACAAGATATGTTGTTGAGGTGGAATTTTAGTTATTTTTATTATTGATTAAAACTCTCAATGACAATATCACTATATATCACTATACCACATTTCATTTACTATCAACTATCAAGTACATCGTTGGTACAGGAAATGAACCATAAACCATTAAAAGGGAAAGACAAAATAAACCGCAACCTTGAAACAAACAGAAGGCAAAAAGAGTAACAGAGATTATGCAAGATAAACACAAGAAGAAGAACATAGATAAAGAAAGTCTTTATTTGTCTCTATCAGCAACCTATAGATTTCAGTTTTATCATCTCAGGAGCTGACTCTATACAGATCAAGGTCAACCAGTGCTGCACTACTATTCATGGTAATGGTACAACAGCAAATTGAGGCAACTACTAAATTGACATGTATGCACAATGAATCACAGAAAGAAAGTAGACACCGCTTAATGACAGAATGACCCTCTACTTTTTACACCATAATATTTTAGTGTCTTTTTGTCGCTAGTCAAAACCATTATCTATAAGCCTTTGCATGGTTATTCTTTTTAATAGGCTATCATAACACAATAAGATTGTAACCCAGGCAATATTTCTCTCACTAGCATAACCTGTAGTTTATTAGTACACATTTTACACAGCATATCTATATCTCAACACCCACATAACCAAATTTCCCAGATAATATATCTTGAAAGTATGGCGAATTGGTGAAGGTTTTAAATCATCAAAATTTAGTAAAAGACTATCAAAGTACAGTTAGTAAATAAAAATGTATGATTTAAGATTGTAAGTGACAGCTTACTCCCGGTTACTATTTTTATTCAAGCAATCATGTGCCTAGTTTTTAACTAGAATCTTTTCCTTCATGAAAAATCCCAATTGGCATGTTTGAAATCATTTGATCAATGCTAAAATACTTTAAAAAAAATGTCTTATAAAAATACAAACTGGTTCTTTTTGTAGTATTCATTGTGCACACATTTAAAAAAATGAGAAGAAAAAATGTGCAAATTGAAAATAAATGTGTTGTAACGACAAAACAGATCTAAATACTAAAGCACACAACAGGCTCAAAATCTATTACAAACAGTGATAAGAAAAAGGAAGCACATCTTTGAGCAACATGTGTTGTATAAAGAGATAACTTCTTATAGGAAATGTTAAGTTGTGACATAGAAAAAGTGTTGAAACCTTTTTTGGGTACTATGTGATTAGTTGATGCACTACTCGAAATAGAAGGAGCACTCTCTCCTTTGTTGTCTGAAAGGGGAAACAAAATACAGTAAAACAAAAGGAAAATTGAGATTATATGAAAAAATGTAACCAAATCAGAATAGAAGTAAATCTAAAGCTACATGATTAGAACTAACTAAACCCTACCTGTCAACTTGACAATGGAAATTCTTAGATTGAAGATTTGAGTTTTAAAATGAATACATACGTTTCTTTAGTTAATTTGTATTTCCTTTTATTGTATCTATAAAAATCAAACATTATAGTTAATTACTCTTTTGTCAAGGTAAAAATGTCAGGGATTTAAAAAAATGTGCATTTGAAAGGACAAAACATGCATTAACAAAGATTTATCTAACATTAGATTATTATTTAAGGAACAATCATAATTAAAACTTTAGATGTTTCAAAAAATGTGTAGTTGAAGAGAGACTCATTGAGTATTTTTATCCAAACAGCTCCCGTTTAATCATACTCTTCAAGAGAATCTATTTCATCACCAAAAAATAAATACCCAAGTCTGGTTTTGTCTACGGTCTAAATGTAAAACACAAACTTGTGATCAAAATACAAGATTTATATTGTGCATAAAGTCATGCTGTGAACGTGGATGACACTGGGTTAAGTTACAATATTTGTTTTCTACCTCACCAAAATGTTAGACACATATGACTTAAAAGAATTTTCCTCCAATTCAAAGGAGAGGCAATAGCCTCCGATATAATATCATTAACATTCTTGAAATATACAGTTTTAATAATACTTAAAATACTGAAGTAGTAAAAACCATGCAGACAAGATGTCTCATCACTAGAAAAGTTCATTCGTCATGCTTGATGCAAGGCAGGCACATAATATGTCACTCTAAATATTCATTCTATCACTTAAACAACATTAAAAAGGACAGAACTCGGAACACAAGGGTCAACCCCATATATACTGATTATAAAAAGAAAGAAAAGTGAATCATGTTTTTTTCTATTAAGAGACATGTGTAAGAGATTGAGAAATGGAAAGGAAATGTGATTGAACCTTTATTCCTGAGGGGGTGGGGGTTGAAAGACATGATTTACTGGGATGTGTTTTCTTGTGGTTAAGATTACCTTTATTGAACAAAAAACTAAGAGATAGTTTAGTGTATCAATATTTGTTTTGTTAGACAAGAGATAGTTTATGTCTATAAGAGACTTAAATTGTATATATCAATGAGATGGATCATTTGGTGATTTGCCATGTAAAGTGGATGGCCACTCACTGCTAGCAGAAGATGCAGGGAATGTATCTGAGCTGTCTGACGTACAGCTACCAAGGCTGCGAGGGGGTGGGGTCACTCTTGGAGCAGAAGGATTGACCTTCTGAGTGTGTACCCATGCTGTAAGGGTGGCCAGTTGAGCCTCCATTTGCTCAATCCTGTTTCTGAGAATAGAAGAGAAGTAAATAAAATATATATCCCATCAATAAGATATGATTCATTTACAAAAAATGCTACATTTCCTTGCTCTCAAATCCTGTGGGGTAGAAAATTACCATATCCTTCTTTCATATCCATACAGAGATACACAAACAAACATACACATAATCACACACACAAACCTACACACAATAAACAGCCTACCCTTTTACAGTAGCAACTGTCACATAGATAAAAAACCCACACCGATCCTGATATGGACATTTTAAGAATGAGCATTCTACACGATGTCATTATAACCCATAACATTTGTTAGAGTATACTATGAACCAAAAACGTAGCTTTAATATACGTTTGTAGCAGTTTTTTGTAGCTTTGGTGAGTTTTTTTTTCATAAATCTATGTGGCTTTGTTGTGGCTTTGTTAAGGTTTTATAAATATGGTCACACTTTTAACTATGATTTCAATGAGCTTATCATATCTATGACGTGAACACAGCATATGGATCAATATTGACACATGGAGGCTTTAATCAATAAAGTAATCAATAAAGTAACGATTCTTTGACACTTTTGTAAACAGAAGATGAATTACATCTCTTTACGACTCAACACCCATTCTTTGTGCTAAAAACGTCTCTATATGCTATCTAGGATTTTACATTGTGCTTTTCTGCCCTCCTCTTCATCGATTTTTTTGGAAAAATATTGGCAAAAATAATCCACTTCTTTCCAAAGTTCTGAGATTCAAGTTTTCATTTTTTTTACTTTGCAATTTTTCTTAATTCTTAGCCGGTCTTACAACTTTTGTGTCTTTTAAGACCCAACACGTGCTTTTTTGAATCAGTATAATCCCTTATGTTGCAGAGCATGCATTTTAGCGAATAAATCGAACTTATTTAATGTAATTTACCACAAGTCTTGAACGAGACGCTATTTCATTTATGGTAGCTCCAGCTCCATCGTGACTAGCTTTTAGCTTTGGGTATAATTGGCAACTCTAATGGAAATATCTTGTTGGGTTTTACTTAAAGAATCAACCTATTACCGTTATGTGACTAATAATATTAAGTAACTTGTTCTGTCTGTAATCAGGCTCTTGGTAGTATGGTTCAAGAAATTGGGTGATATCATATTTCAACTTTCAATAAACACTTTGCTGAAGTCTCTATCCTATTGTAATAACAATGAGCTATGTACCAGGGGAAATAATACAGCAAAAAAGATAGATAAATTCTGAAAACTAAGTAGCAAACTAGTATACTAAATATCAAAATGTAATAACTTACGCGTCTGCATCTGACATGATTTATTAAAGTCGTAAATCCAACAAAATGATTAGATCTAAGTGGAAAACTTAACACTCAGATTTGAAACACATCCACTCAACCAAAAATAACTGTAAATAAATTCTCCACTAAGCGTTTTGCAAGACCACACGGTTCCACATATTGACATAATAATAGGCGACAATTTACGCGTCAAGTTCCAAGTTTTTTTAGGGGTGTTGTTGACGCAACCGGGTGTGACCTGCACTGACGCTACACTGCACGTTATAAAGTGCTTGAGCAAGCAGCCCGTAGATGTCTATCTTTTAGTTCTCTTTTGGCTTATGATCAAAACCTCATAGATATTCACGATCTGCTTCATTTATTTACAATGCTGTGACGTGCACACAGACCGAGACAAGGGGGCCGAAAACGATGAATCAGACTTACTTAAACAAATAGCCGAACTTAACTTGAAAAGATTGCAGAATTTGACTTTATTGGACACACAAGCATTACACACACGCACACATACACAAACACACTCACATCCGCACATACATACATAGACACACGCGATTGTTTGCGAACGCATACAAATATGTACTTGTAGATATAACAAACTATGTCTTAAAAGTTCATCACTAAACTTTCTAACTCTCCAATGTATTTGGTTAAACTATCCTACAGAACTGACTACGTTTTGGAAACTACCCAAAAGCTACAGTACCAACTATCAACTACCCGATCAAAATATTCACCTAGATCGCGCGTACTTAATAATCTTAGCTATAAGCAATGCATAGAATAACAAGATTTGTTTTCGTTATCTGTCATACAATGTACTGAATCAGTAAGTGATTACTAACAGCTATGTATAACACTGGTGAAACACTGTCAACTCAAATACACTATAACAATGAAGTGATATGTTGTTATCTATCCAGAAGCCTTTGAGCGTTAACTCTTCTGCTGGAATGGAGTGATATAAATACATAACAAATGTCTACCTTAAGACATGCTTAGCTTTTTTTAAAATTTGCAAAATATAAGGTTTTGTGTTGGATAGCCATTTTCAAACACTTGCACATCAGCTAAACCGCAACGATTATAAATAATTATAAATAATGCAAAATACCCTGTCAGTCTTTCAAATGAGAAAGCTTTTTTCTTTGAGTATGCATGTCTATGTTCTTGTAATGAACAACACTATAATTTAAAGTTTTACTGCTAACAGACAAACGGCATACGCCACTGCAAACAGACATACGACAGTTGAGCAAATGTTATTTGAATGTTACTTATCAAAATACTTAACACCCCTGTTATCTATCTCACAATATCCCCCTCTCCCTGAGATTGTATGTGTCTATGTTCGTGTATGTGTGTGTATAAGTGTGTCTCTCTGTGTGTGTGTGTGTGTGTGTGTGTGTGCACATCTATCTTTCGTTCAACTGACCATTCATTCACAATAAGCTGAAGAAATAAATGAATAAAGAAATGCATTATTTCCCCCTAGCATTTCTTTCCACTATACACTCGACGACTCAGGCTTAAGGCACAAGTTAATTCAGCAGAAATAAGCTCTGCTACAAACTTAAACGATTATTCAAATCAGGCTCTGAAATTATATCTTAGGGATCTTTGGCTTTTAAATTGATCCCAAAACGGTTCTGTTGATATCACTAAAAATAGGAAATAAATCAATGCTATGGTGCAGTGCATTCGAAATGAGGTTTTTGAAGTTAAAGGGATTTAGAAGTTATAAATCAAATTGAAATGACAAAAGAACTATCAGCCCATGGCGATCTCTTTAAGCCAGTATTTAAGTTATAATGCAGTAAACAGCCTTGGGTGGGTATGACCTTGTAGGGAAGGTGAATCGAAACTGGGTCTGAATATGATTATAAAAAGGACATCAGAGATGCCCCACCCCAAACCATATATATATATAGATATATATATATATACACGCACGCACACATCACATTGATACAATCTATTGATATATACTAATTTTTTGGTATAATCTCTTTGAAGAAACCAAAAGTAAAAGTTTATATTTTGTGAGTCCCTTTTTTTCCTATCATAAGAGGAGAGATAAAGAGCAAGAGAGAGGAAATAGAGGGGAAGAGAGAGACTAAGAGAGTATACCACATGATGTCACTTCAAAAGGTTTGTCAACACTGGTTATTCTCACCCAAGTGTATAAAGCAAAAATTCAAAATGTTTATTTGTCAAAGATACATAATCATGGGACCCCTGGTCTACCAGATCTACCAATACATAATCAAGGCCCCCCTGATCTACCAATACATAATCATGGGACCCCTGGTCTACCAGATCTACATAATCATGGGACCCCTGGTCTACCAGATCTACCGGAAAATCTAGATGCAGTATGTATTTGTATAAGAAATGGCAACTTCATTTCAATTTTGACAAATGTAAAGTTTGTATTTTGGTAAGAAAAATCAGGGGATATCTAATTGAAGCTTTTAAGTTATTAAACAATCCATCTTGTTTTAGTGCGTTAAGCAAATTTCTCGCCATAAATACTTCTCTCTGTACTAGATGTCACAATATGTAAATGAGCAAAAGAGATAGTATTGTTGACTTGAGAAAATTCTCCATTTCATTCAGAATAATTGACTACAAGAATGTTTTATCTTTTACAAAAGTGTCTATACTAACACCACCGATATGTTTAAAAGACTCCTTGATGTGGATCTTTATAATTTAAAACATCATTTCAGTTTAATTGAGCGTTTGTGTTCAAAAAACTATCAAAGACCACTAAAAATAAGGATACAAGTTAAGCCAACAAGTTAATGGTCCCAATAAACTATGATACAGTATGACAACTGTTTAAGACTATTGCTTTATCCGATTCGTTCCATTCATACAAAACACGCTGCCAGCTTTGAGTAGTTCTGATATGATACATTTATATTTTTTTTAAACATATGGATTGTACATATTGCAACAGGCGCGTAGCCCGGAAGGACATGGGGATATGTCCACACACCCCATTTGAGATCCAAAATTCTCTTAATTTGCACCATTTATACCTCAAAATTTCGAACGCTTCGCAGCCATCATTTGAATATTCAAGTGTGTCCCCCATTTAAAAATCCTTACTACGCGCCTGTATTGCAGGAGCTATACTCACTATGACAGACAGTGGCTTTCAGGCGCGTAGCCAGGGGGTGGACATGGGGGAATGTCCCCCCATTTGAGATAAAAATGCTCTAAATTTGCACAATTTATAAGTAATCTAAAAATGTCGACCGCTTTGTGATTTGAAAATATCCAATGTTGTCCGCCTAATTTAAAACCCTTGATATTCGGTATTCGCCTGGTGGCTATAATAATTCTAAACTCACAACACAGATTGTGTCATAGACTTAGTACACTTTCCGCTGAATTGAGGTTAATCTAACTTAAAATTTTGAATCCGTCACGGTTTTAAACAAACAAGTTTTACTTTGACATTGATTGAGTTACAGTGGAGCAAAACATGGTGAAGCCCGGCTCAAACATTTTGCTTAGTCACAGTGTTTAACAAGTCCAAGGAGGATGGTCACGTGACCACATAGTCTACAGTCTAAGGAATGACTTAGTTGTGATTTGAACACTGGGCCTTCTACTCCCAAGACTGATGCCTTAGCCACTTAGCCACCAGACAAGCTGAGTTTTAACAATACCATTTTTTGAGTAATTTAATTATAAACAAATACATTATAATTTAATGAACTTACCTCGTGGCGTAGGTTGGAGGATCGACAGAGTTTGATCTGCTGAGCTCAGTGGCGTCTCTCTCTGTTGGTGGCAGGCGGTGACTCTGCGACCTTTGAAAGCCACCCTCGCCTCCAGAAGATGAGGGTGACATAGGAGCGAAAGCCAGAGAGTGGCGGTTTGAGCTTCTGGTACCAGAGTCCCCTGAAGAATTGGTTATAGCATGTCTCATTGGTAATGGGCGGGATAAAGAGTATGATTTCAAATAATCGTGACAAGAAGACATAACTGTTGTTGTTGTTTCAAAAAAGAGAGCGATACACACACTCATCTTCAGATAAAAGTTCAGTAGAATTTCTCGAGTGAAAGGATCAAGGATCAGTCAGTTAAGAGTATGTAACTTTGAAAAAGATGAAAGAAATGGAAGAGGAAATGTAAAATTAAGACCGGAACAAGAAAAATAATTCGCTATGATGTTTGTTCTGTGATATTTGTTCTATGAGGTTTGACCTATATATGGTTGGTTTATTCTATGAGGTTGGTACTGTGAAATTTGTTCTATGATGTGTATTCTATTAATTCCGAATGAAAGATCACTTGTGCTTGTGGTGTGATCAGGAAAGTTAGTCGATTTCTCTCAGGTAAGTGATACAGCTGTTAAATGTCATAGCTGAGGTGACACTACCAAAACATGTTAACTTCAATATAGAGTGTGTATAGACAACAAGCCACCATTAATATCGATTTTTTTTATATTAATAATGAAAGCTATGTGATCATAAAATAAAGCAAGCAGCCTTGAAAAAAGGTCTCAAATTAGTATTCAATAAATGATAATATAAATATTGCAATAGTGTGTTGAACATGGCAGTTTTGCACATCGAAGTGTCATACAGTGTAAAAGCAATGTCAGCTGTTCTACATAGTGATAGTGCATTGACACCAATAACTTGTGACATTATGACGTCTTCTATGTGCTTTATTCTAATCATTTAAGTTGCGTGTGTTTTTTTAACATTGTAAGTTAGAGAAAGAGTAATAACTGTAAATGTAAGTTGTCTAGTTGTGTGTCCCCCACCTTCCCAAAGTCGTTTGGTTTTATTCCTTCAACTTAATTCATATCTATCTATATATTCTAATACTGTTGTATTATTGTTAATAGCATGATAAAAATCCTTTCTAAACAAACAAAAAATGTTTCTGAATGGCTGATGTTTGGATCCAAGAATAGTCATGATCAAATTATAAGAGGAGAATAATTTTGCACAAGAATAAAGCAGCTAGCCAGGCATTAGATGTTTTCATTAGAAGTTGAAATCTGTGAAAGTCAGTCATAGAAATTGAACTTAAAAGACAAGTTGCAGAAAACATGGCAGAAGTTGAAGCAGAACCAAGCTAAGTGCAGTGATATTGCCTGACAAAAGTCTTCAATTATTGAAGATGTATTATAACAATAATACATGTGGTACATTGATAATGATAGTAGAAATGATAAAGATGTTTTAGTGTTGAAGTTCTTGTAAGCATACATAAATTAAAAAAAAGAGACAGACATTGGTACAAGCACAACGAATCATGAATGAAATAACATGCATTTTAGTTAACTTGAAGCTTTGTGAGCCGAGGCAACATTTAGAGCAATTTAAAACACAGGAAACACACACACACTTACACTCGGGACAATAGTTTCAAAATTCTCAATGGAAAGTAACACTCAAATTTGCACATGATGCAACAATCGTAACTATTAGTACTGGTAAAGGTCAAAATGGGTCTGGAGGGCCAAATGTTAAATTGTCTGAACTGTCTAGCAGACCAGGGAAAGGGCAAATAATGCACACGCACTCGTTTTAACTCATAATCTGATATCCCACTTTTCTTAATCAAACATAGAAATTTGGCCTTAAAAAGGAACCAGCAATCGAAAATTATACAAAATGTAATGAGATTAATTTATTCACCAGCACCCATCCACACACAAATAGAGAATGTTGGGACAAAAATCTGCAGTACATGAAATCTCAATTTCCCACCAAAAATTATCAACCAAATCCCAATGCCATTGTTTTGAACTCGGCAGTTGTGCCTCTCTGAATCAGCTAATGTTTAACAAATATCGCTAAGCTGAAGATATTTGTAAAGTCGGTTTGGCCTCGATCCTAAACTGGTCACATCAGGAACAAAACTGAATTGCCTAATACTCATGCTGATGTGAAGAGACATTTGAGGTAACTAACCTAAGAAGTGATCTCATTGTAACCCATCTTGCTTGACCTTACTCCCACAAATACTAATTTTACATATGAAAACTGTGTATTCATCATAGCAGCATTGTTAGTTACAGTGTTTGAAGATGCACGCACACACAAGATTCCAAGATTCAACAACATTCCTACATCAGGCAATGAACACTATACTCACGTATATCAGGTCCAGGTGCAACAGCTCGCTGTGGATGGGCTATAGGAGCAGCTCGAGTACTCCGGGCAACATAAGGTTGGCCCTGAGGCATTGGTTGAGCAGGACCATATCCTTGCTGGTATGTTGCTGGTGCAATATCATAAATAGCATTAGGGTAAGCACTTCCTCCACCTCCACCTCCTCCGCGATATACAGTGTCATAGAAGCCAGGATGCTGTTCCCTGTAACCTGGAGTGGGTTGACGATTTTCTGGTATAGGGTTAAGTAGTGGTCCACGGTCAGGAGGGGTGGCCATTCGATCTGGTGAATGGGAGTACCTAGAGACAGAAGAGATCAGTTTATTAGTTTGCACATTGCATAAACTGAACGATTGATATGCATTATTATATTTGAGCCATGCTCATTATTGTACATAAGCCAGGGACATCCACTTGCAAGATCAAATCTAGCATTTAATGTTGTTTTCAAATGTTACAAATACACATAACCTTTGTTAAATAGCCCGGGTTACAGCACATAATTGCAACTCTGGCTTTCACCTGACCAAAATGTTTTCATCCCTAACATCATCAAAGCAATAATTGCTGTAAATATCGCAGTTACATGACATGCACAACATCACAAAATTGACACAAAGAATATGCATAAAGTCAGTCTAACCTTTGTTTAGATGAGCCTGCAGACAAGGAGCGTGGTCGATCAGCAGGTTCTGGTGTTCTTGACCTTGACCTTTGCTCCATCTCCCAAAGATTGCGATGTTCTTGCATCATCTCAGGATAGGCATGAGCAGGTTGGTGAGGTAAGGACTGTGCTTTGGTGGAGTACTGTTGATGAAGCAGGGATTTCATTACTTCCCGATTATTATATACAGGAATTCTTATAATAAAAATTAAAAGAGCAGACTAATCTTGAATATATAATAAATACAAAGACCACTGCTAATTTTTTTCTTATGAAATTTATCAGTTCTCATTTGAGCTTATCATTGATCATAAGCTATAAAAAGTAAGGAGTTAACGTTGATATGTTCCCATGTATACCGATGAAACTCTTTTGTAGTCTGAATATGTATTTGAGAGATATTCTAGAAATATGAAAACTTAAAGCCACACTAGGTGCCAATGTTATGGAATGCCAATGTTTTAGAATGGTTAAATAATGCGAATATAAAAATATTGTAGAGAATGGTCAATCAACAATCCTTTACTTATGTCCTTATGAACAAACAAGAGTAATACTAACCGTGTCCATATGTCCCACAGGCACCTCTGCATAGCCTTGTCTTGAGTGAGGTCTACTGGTGGGCATCTGGACAGTACGACCTCTGACCTCTTGTTTTTCCTTGACCTTCTGAGGCTCATCGCTGTCTGTTTCGTGGATCTTTAATACAGATCTGTCCTTAATCTCACTGAAAACAGAATAGTAGTTTTGACAAATTGGTCACAAAAGGAGAAACATGAAATAAACAAAACATATATCAAATCCAAGACATGAACAATGTTAGATCTAAAGCTTGCTTAAACTTCCACTCTCCTATTAATAACAATAGGAAAAGTTTTCATGGAAATATACACTTTTCCTGCTTGTTGTGTTATTTAAAATTTCACTATGACTTTTTTTTTTTACTTCACACGGATGTGAAACATTGTCATTTTCTAGAAATGTTTGGTAAATGTCTGATTTTTTTATGATGAACAAACAATTCACAAATCCTCATGCCAACTCGTTAATTTAAAAAAAAAGTAATGCTAATAGCATACTTGTTATCTTGTATGGTAGTTTGAAGTATCTTGACACAGCACAGCTGTGTTTAGATCCGAGTACTTAATCGAGGTGCCTCGGTTTAATTACGTTGTAAACTTAAAAAGTATAAACATTTCTAAATGGACATGTGGTAAAATTCTATGAATTGCATTTTTTAGGCATCATTTTCGCCCCCGTAAAAAGATACCTTTGGTGAGATTTATAATAATGAATCACAAATTAATGTACTATTTCTTATTGTACTCTTATAGAAGAGATGTTACTGATATTTTCGTGAATTAATATCACAATATTCTCACCACTAAAGAATCTTACGAGTGAATTAGTGACTTTTAAACCAGCCTAAAAAGACAATAATTTCAAAATTTGATCAAAATACATGAGTCACATTTTTTTTAATGGTATGGTACCTTCTTAAATTCAGAACAAAGTCTGTGAAAGCAAACCCCAGGTACATGAGATACTTTGTGTATTTGTTCGGATGCCAATTGAAACAAATCTTGGTCAGTCAGATTAAGTGATTTAAACTTCTTGCATCACAAGAAATTTATATTAAATTCAGGTCTGATGTTAACGTTCAAACAAAATACTGAACCAATAGAGATGGCAGCAAACATCGGCTAATGACCGAATTTGATCCCTAAGACACCAGGCCTCAACCACAAGTAAAGGAAAGTAATCGGCACTTAATCGATCAAGGAACAACAACAACCAAATGTTGATCTTATGAATAAGTTATATGCAAAGCAAAGCAAAAGCTCCAAGATAATTGAACAGGCAAGTGGATAATAATCAGATATCAACAGACGCGTAGCCAGAATTTTGAAATTGGGAGGGGGGCGGGCAACTTTGAATATTATCAAAGCAATGGCTGCGAAGCGGCCGACATTTTTTAGATTTGTTAAAACTGATAAAAAATAAAGAGCATATTATCAAAGCAATGGCCGAGGCCGAAATATTTGAGATAAGTTAAAAATGGTGCAAATTTAGAGCATTTTGGATCTCAAATGGGCTTTTCCCCCATGTACCCCTGGCTACGCGCCTGGATATCAATGTTAGCCTGACATAGTGTAAGATCCGTGTAACGACGTGGGAATGACGTGTTAGTCAATAAATTGGACGTTAATGAAAATCAATGTCACGATATCTCTCTGTTGAAGGTCATTGTCCTCTTTATGAGTCATGAGGGTTAAAGGATATTCAAAACAATTATACGGGTTATATATGTGATAGAAATAGAATGTCTAATTTTACTGGTGATTTGATGACCATTTTACTTTTTTGAAATAAGAAGAGAAAATGTGTTTGAAATAAGACACAACTTTTACTAAGTAGAAAGTCATTTACTTAGCGTCGCCTCAGTCCCAACTTGTTAGTTCAAGCCACAAAGACATAACTTCATGGAAGTTACAAAGACATTATGTATTTTCATAAATAAGATTAAATTGGCATCTAAATCTTAAGGAAGGTAGTTGAAAGTTTAAGTTTTACATCACAGAAAGACAACTTCAAATATGTACTCCTAAAACAGCACTTGACCGATCTCACATCATCTATCATAAGGGAGATATGCTTTGATAACTCAACATTTAGAATATACTAGAGTTTGAAGCACATGCCGAGTGTCTCTAAATTACCTGCCAACTTCATGGATTTCCTTTTTCAAAATCAAATTATGTTTTATCAGATAACATGATGTAACCCAACCGTGAACTTTAGATTATTTCGGCAAAGGACGGGCTTCGGGTATCTTTAATGGGACACTTTGATGGGACACTTTGATGGGACACTTTGATGGGACACTTTGATGGGACACTTTGATTGGACACTTTGATGGGACACTTTGATTGATAATCATTTCAGTCTTCAAAGTATTTTTAAATTGTTCAGAAATACATTTTCGGAAATTATTTCAGCATGTTTGTTTTTAACGATACATTTGTTACATTGCATGTAATACCAGACAAACAAGAAAGAATGTATAGCCATCAACGTGCGTTCATAGATAAATTGTGACACTTAGAAAAGGTTATTCGAATAACATTGTATGTGTTTTATCACAAACAAAATATGATCTTATAGAAAATCTGACTTACGCTAAGTCCTCTAGTTGAAAGTAGATACTTGTTGCAGGATCAAGAATGTAGATCTTCCGGCGTGGACTTTCCAACATATCAAGACTAAGGTCTGGGAAAGCGCGGACGAAAAGGGCACGGACAGTGTCCAGTGTAGTGATTTCATTAGGCAATAAAGATTTCTTTGTCTGGTCACCGTATACAAGGAAAACCAGGCCTGTTGAAAACAAAGTAACATACTATACATAATACACAAGGAACACAAGGTCGTTTAGATACAAAATTACATATTAATTACATAGGTATAAAGAGAGATCAACATAGACAAGGAACACCATGTCTTTTTGATACATTTACATAGGTGTATAGCGATGGCTTGGAAACTAACACTAATTTTGTTTTGATGTATGATTTTTCGATTCGCAAGTGTAACTGTTTTTTCAAATGTGGTGTGAACTTTGATGTGTCCAAAAGGATAAGTTTTTGTGTCTTTGCATGTTGTAGCAGATAGCTGGAGGTTATCCCAAGTCTCTGGCTTACACCATTATTTGTGATCTTCTGTGTCCATGGTATGCTCAATCTTTTTTGTAACAAATCATCTCAAATGCCATTATTTTTTGAAGTTTTTTTCTTAGAGGGTTCAGGCCTCACGTCCATAAAGGTCTTCTTATGGGGAAATGCATGCTTTCAATATTCGGAGCTTGATAATGGTACTTTCTACTTTCCATATATTGTGCATATTCTTTTTTTTTATTATTGATAAATAGTCAATCCTCTCTTAATCTTGCTCGTCGAGTTTTCATCACCATAAAAACTGGCTCATAGGTATTCAAAATATTCAACATTCTATTGGTTCATCATCTATTCTTATTTCTGTTTTTGTTGTACATTCGTCCGAATCCATGTTTTCTTTTACTTTACGTTTAACAGGAGACATTTATCTTCGCTTTGTTCTTTTATTGCTCCAACTATATTCTTATTTCTTCTGGTGGATACCTTGTTCATTACATTAATGTGTATATTGACTTTACGTGAGTTATGTTATTAACTAAAGATATATATAATTCAAACAAATGATTTCCCTGCAGATCTACAATATGCTTAGAGCTTCCAAACTTGGACCCTTGGGAAATATGTATTGCAAGCCAAGAAACCTGTTGAGAATATACTAAGGATTTTAATCCGCCCAAAATAGAAATTAAAGATTATCACAATTTCTTAATTTGAGACACTGTCATGTTTCATTCTAAATCAATCTCATCACACATCCTACAATTGAAATTGTAATGCACCAATAATGTTAGACGAAGAACATCAGTTTATGAATAATTACTAACCGAGGGGTCTTTCTAGAGATGTGGACGCACTTTTCACGATGGGAAGACTGGCTCTCATGAACCCACCCCTTTGGAAAGAAGGAAGTTCAAGGTCACTCATTGTGCCAAGGTCATCATATTCCAATGTGTTTGTTGCCTGGGCAGGGTCATAGGTCACCACGGCGGTGCGCCGACGCTGTCCATCCCGTGATCTGGCCGGCTGGTGAAAAATAATACAAAACATTACGATTGATGAAAGGTACATAGGTAGTAGACTAGTAGACGTGATTTTTTAAAATGTAATATTTAAGGGAAACATCATTCAACAAAAGCTAAACAGACCGGTAACTACAACGTCCAATGAAGGCACCCCTTCAAAAGTATGACACTATCATTCTAAAAAAATGATGTTCAGATTATTGCCGCAGCTACAAGAGGAGAAGACTATTCGTTGACATTAGAAGCTTTACTCCAGCATGAAATATAACCTGAGATTAATACCAAATATGAATATAAAAGTAGAGCACTCACTAACATGGTAGAGTCTAATAATCTTTGTGCAGGCTTAACTGGATGATAATTTTATTATTGTCTAGCTGAGCTATAGTATTCATTGAAAATAAATAGCTTCTTACCTTTTGATTATATTACTAATGTGTTGTATTTCGCGGTTATTATACAGATTCTGAAAATGAAGTTTATCTTGGAAAAATCCAATAAAGATCTCCATGTAACCAAATAATGGACTTTTGTTGCTGGTACTCTACAATTCGGATAAACATCTTTCAATTGAAAATATTTCTGTTACAAATTTCGTTGTGTGAAAAGGCTCTTTGTAGGACTATGTTTAAGCTGATTACTTATAGCTCTTTGTATCCTTTGTATCCATCTACATTTGAAACATATTGCCTATTAAAGTGCGTATAACCTCTCTTATAGTATAAGACGTACTTAACCTAAATCTTTTAGTCTTCTTCAACCCCTTTATATATACACGCTGTTTTGATAAAGACATAATCGATTTCTCAAACATAACAAAATTGTGGTTTAGAAATACAAGTTGCACAGTATTTTTTTTGGCTTATTACGTACGTATGTGTATGTGTGTGTGTGTTTGCATACAAGCTATATGTGTGTGCGTGTGTATTGTGTGAGAGAGATAAAGATGGATGGTTGCGTTTAAGTCTTAGCATTTACAAACTGCAATCACATCTATTTGTAAGGTGTTGAGATTTCACGACGCAAATGGAAAGATACGTTGAACAGAAGTAACCTTTTAAAAGTGATTCAGAATTTCAACTCTATAACGACTTACTAGACACTATAACGGACAATGCATTTGGTAAAATCAAGTAGAACTGAAGTATGTGGACGATTTGGACACTATTAACAAGATATAAAAGGTATGCGGTCGTTATCAGTAGTGGATTGTCAAGTATTTCTAGAGTGTTTTCTATAGCTCTCAAAACACCTTTCCAACGTTATCTTGTCCTTTTTATGGCTACTAACCATGTTCAATGACCTTGTTGGGTGTAACCAAAGTATGACATGCTGACTCACGTTATCATATTTATCATGTACCTCACAGCAGGGGACCATGTTCTTTGCGTTATCTCATACAACTATATAGTCTATAGTATATAGTGGCACTCGGGTCAAGCCGTCCGCTTATTTTAACATAAAAAATATATTTTACAGGGAATTAAATCTCAAGCTGCTATAAAAACACCCTGATAATGTATTAGTCATTGTTGTATGTCACAAAGATCAGGTGACTATTCCATTCTCTTTACTCTTATTGCGATGGTTACCGTATGGTGACCTAATGATCAGGTAAAACTAAACAAACTAATTTGGGAAGACATGGCTTTTTAGAAATAGTTTCCTTAATTATAAAAGACACTCACTGAGCAAACAGGTACTCACAAAAATTAATAATTATTGTGTTGAATAACTCGATACTTTCTATATTAACAGTTATCTGGTATGGCCGTTTAGGAAAACCTAAAATCTTCGGAGTGAACATAATTGTATTGATCAATGCTGGTTTGGGTTAGGGAGATTGTCGTTTCATGATAACACTAACTGCTACGAGAAATTGTATGTACAAGCGATGGGCGTTTATTGTCATTTTGGACGCATTTATATGACAAGTGCCTATATATCTTGACTATAAGAAACAAAGGTAAACAACAACTTTAAACATTCACAGCAATCCACACTGTATAAGCAATAAAAACAGTAAAAGCTAAATAAAACCACACTTGTTGCAATTTAACGTTTGGCAAAGCGCCCGCGAACCCAAAATGTCAAATTTAACTTCTTGCGTGTGAATATAGCCTTTCTATGTTTGATTTGGCCGTGTATTTTCTAAGTCTGTATAACTTTTCTTTTTTATGAACTTTTAACGGCTAAATCAAACTCTCAACCAACTTCATTTTGCTATATTGAATCGATGTTTCTATGGTGTAAATTTTATTTTATTTTTGGGAAAGATCAGTCAATTTAACCATTCCTGAAGAGAAGGGTATTTTTTGTCCCCCTCAACGTCCTCTACTACTACTTCCCTCATAGCCACAAACTCATCTCTTTTCGCCCCCCCAAGTTATTTTAAATTTGATCTATCTATAATATATTTTTCCAAAGACAATTATGCCAGTGTTTCCAACTGGTGGGCCGCGTGTTTCTTTCTTCGAGGCTGCGAAACCTCAATTTTTATCTGAATTTGTAAAGATGAACTTTATATGTTAAGGCATCTTGAAAATCGAAAGTGGTCCATGTGGTTAACAATTTTGGAAACCCCTGATTTATGGCTCCCGAGAAAAAATAACTAACACCAAGGCGAGCACATTATAGAGCTGTTTGTAAACCGTGGTTAACACTAAACCTGGCATGTTGGATAACATTATAAACTGTCTAAAAAACAACAACACACGTGCGCAAGTTTCGGGTGTTTGAAGAACCGAAAATGGTAACATCTGATCAAAACTTTTTTTTTACAAAATCTACAAGAAAATCTATACCTAACATTCCTAAAGGTTCTATAAGACAAGACGACAGGTCTCCAATAAAGAGTGTCCCTCAAATACATGTTTACAACTTCGTATTTATATACAAAATAAACTAAAAAAGTGAAATCCGCTGTTTGCATGAAAACTGCCCTACCAGAGTTTAATGAAAAATATTGATTTTGTTTGGCATTTCTGTTTGAGTTATGCAATTTCCTAATTAATTATTTTACTTCCTGTCAACTTTTGCGCTAATAGGTGCAAATCGGAAAAGTTATAAACATTTGATTGAGGAACATTCTAAATAAGTGAACACCTGGTATTCGTTCCTTTTGACATCATCAAATAATCTATGAGTTCCTCGTTTCTTAGCAAAATAATCCTCTATTCTAAGACCTCCAGGTAAAGAAGACAAAACGATGAAGAAAAAAACAGTATGTATATCTCTCTTTGCATACTACATGAAACAGTAAAGATAGATGGCGGTCACTTACATGACAAGGGGTTATTGGATAAATGTGGTTACGTTACATCTCCTATGGGTATTCAAGGAACTAGACAAGTCAATAGAAGCACGTAGTGTAACGGAAAAGATCATAAGACTTGTATGGTAATACAGATAATATTACGTACAATAGACTACAGGGTGACACATTAACAAGACAGATTGACCGAAACAAAACAAAGTTGACCGTTTACCCCAAACAACCAAATGAATATACAAAAAGTCGAGTCATGTATTCTTTTTTAAAGATTGTCAATACATACAGATAAAACATGGCATTAAGACCTGCAGAACCATCGTAGTGTATCATTGATTTGAAACAGCACAAACTGGACTATGCCATATGGCACATCTCACATATCGATCGGAAGCCAAGTTGATTCGATTATAAATATACATTTGGGATGATGCAATGGTCAACTATACTCTCCTTACCTTGACCGGTGTCCAGTACATGGCCTGCGTCATTTTAACCGACCTAGTCCCCCGACAGAATCCTATAAATCACACCACAAATCCTCGGCGATTACAGTCCGAATATAACAAATGAAATAGACTTTAGATACAACATGGCACTTCATGGAATATTGATAGCTGTCTTTATCCGGGAAATCCATGGACTACAATCAGCCAATAGTTTGGTTAGGATTTATCACTTATCTCCAGCTTATCAATGGGTCGAATGAAACACAACTCTTAAGACTAGCCGAGGACAGAGCAACAGGTGGGGACGATCGCCTCGGTTGTACTGCTAGCTAAGCTATCCATGTTGTGTTTGTTTGTGTGTGTTGGACTTGGATTGTTCGTGTGCACGCCAGTGGTGTTTGAACACTGATGGACGTCCCTCCCACGTCTTAGTCAGATGTCGTAACCAAACGGTGAAAAATAACGGAGGAAATCGCAAGGTGGGACACACACCGACATATTGTATTGATGATGGACAACGTGTGACATTAAGAACGACCTTCAAGGAGACGTATATAAACAAACAGGTCAAAATCGATGTTTTACCTGTAAATACATCTTAGACTTTGTCGTTTAAAAGGACCGTTTGGAATTGGGGTGGCAAAGCGATTTATTTGATTTTTTTTATTTATTTGATTTTTTTTATATATTTGGGTGGTTTTTAACTTTCTGAAAATAAAATCCATGATTTATCAATATTTTATTATTGTTTAAAAACAATAGTTTCAGCTTTCTCTCAATTAAAAAGATATCTGCATACTTAGAGATTAAAAAGGACATATCAAATTGATGTTAAAATCAGTTTTTTGTTCCCTTAACTTAATTTTAAAAAAATCATGATTTAAATCAAATAAATCGATTTATTTGATTTTTTTGAAAAAAATCGTCAACCCTGGTGGTAATACATAATTCCATAATAAGAGAAATAAATTTGCGCTTTATATTTTCAAAAAGGGTTTTAATTCTTTAGAGAGATTAAAATAAAGGGTAAAGAGGGACACTGGCTAAGAGAAGGCGTCTTCTTCGGGGTGGTAGGCCAGTGTTTGAATCTTGTTCGATTAAATTGTCCAAATTCGAAATTTAGCAGCTTTTCCGGCTTAAGTATACGGACAATCATGTCAAAACACCCTCATCTGACTAAAAAAAAAGGTTTCTGAGAAATGCTTTTTTGGGCCGGGATTGTCAATAAATGATTTAAACGTCGAAGCAGAAATTAGTGTATTTCAAAGTGTTGGTTGTGTTTAAGCCATTTGCAAAGAAACAAGACTGTATGAAAGAAAAGCATGAAGCAGGTCTTTATCCAGAATGGCGTGCTGGACAATGCAAAGAAATCGTTCATTGTATTGTATTCAATGTTTAAGACAGTCACAACCCCGATACATTATTTTCCTTTACGCAAACACAAAGGATCACAATATTCAATCACAGCAGAAGGTACAGTGAATTCCACAAACATAACAATAGGCAAAATTTTCCATTTGTAAGGTCATTCGAAACTCAAACTAAATATCCACGAATAAAGACAGACTGAAAGGCGACGTTGGATAATGTGTAGAACAACCTCTTCTGTACTTTAAATACCGAATGCCTTGTAGAAGATTGGGGCGTCATTTCATTTAGGGATCAGACAGAATAAATCATTCTACTGGGGGAACCTTTTTATTTATACAAATTCACCGCCAATCCTCTTTAGGGTAGGGTAAGTCTATAAGAAAAATCACTTTGTTCCAGGTGTTTTATTTATGAGACCATAGAGCAGGTCAAAGAAATAGTTCTAGTGTCAGATCAGACGGGTGGCTTTAATGTACTGTTGAGACGTCTGAAAGCACTGGTACTTCACACGTAATGAAATGCAATTTACCAAATACAACCTTTGATTACACATTCTTTCACTAATCCGCTTGTCACTTTCATGAAATTAATTTGTCGTATTTCAAGAGTAAATTAAGGAAAATTATGTTTGGTTTTAAGATTGTGAGTATTGAGTGAAAATAAAGTTGAAGAAATGAGAACGTCGATTTGATTGCTGCATGTTGACTTTCAATCACAGTTGAGTATTAAATGCTCAGAATATAGAAAGCAAGAGGTAAGAGCAAAGACTTATTTCTTAAAGGTATTGTTTATCCAGAATCTCTAGATGAGCTTGATCATTGGATAAGCATGGTAAAGATCAACACCTCTCTAGAAGATAGAAGAGCGACGAACTGTATTATTTCTTTAGTAATGTCTGAAGTACGAAGTTAACACTATTGGTCATAAACTGTCAACTTTAAGAATAATAGGTTGGATAAATATATTAATACACCTGTCTAATATCTAAATAAATTGATAAATGATTGCCAATAGCCGCTTCATTCTAAGGGTACTGAAATTGGATAACAACTAATTAAGTTACATAATATAAAACACGATTCTGTTTCTTTATCAAATTAACACGGTGCGTAACATCGAAAGCATACACACATTTTACATTGTGAATAGTTTTTAAAGATCTGGAGTTCAACAAACATTAAAACAAGTTGGAATGTTCCACACGACTGCAATTAACTGGTTTAAGAACATTCCCAAACGAACAAAGACATTAAATATGATACTGTTTAGCTCATTATTTATTTTCATTTTCCTAGACTTAGTATTAGCGGAAATGTAGATATATATTCAAAAGTGTACACGATTTTGATGTTTGGTAAGTAACTATAATTTTTTTCGTGTAATATCAGGAAAAAAGCGTTTAATTCAATAATAGACCACTCGACTTAAAAGTATTCCCCATATCTTCAAATATAGCACGAAATTAAAAATAAACGATACAGATATAATGAGTCGTATTATCAATGTCATGAACTGCTAGTAATTGCTAAGTAAACTACTATTCGACTGTATCTTTCGGTATGTTCCTAGCGCAGCCTTATGTCCATATTTACATTTTTCTTCAGATTGAACAAGAGGTGAACAACAATAACAGATCGAAAGTTACCAGCACAAAGATATCTTTAAAAACACAAAATATCACAATATTTGCGACACATGAAGATTCATAAATTAAGTGGTTAAAAATTGAAAAAGACAAATAAAGAATCACATTTTGTGATAATAATGCAGATAAGCATTGAAAAAATGCGGATTCAAGACAAAAAAAATCAGATTGTTGCAAGTCCCAGAGGAATCTGCTCAGAGGGCTTTTAGGTGGCGGTGACCTTGTAAAGCAATGTGTGAATTTCATTGGATGCCTTAAATAGCAACGTAAGCACAGGGCCGAATTAAAAAATTTGATGAGGAAAATGAGAAAGAAGTGAGGGGTTTAACGGAACCATGTTATATTGATCTTTGAGCAGTCCGTATCCCATCATGCCCTATTGGCATAACCGGAATGTCTTGGCAACTTTACACGTGCAATGCATATCAAGAAGGCTGGGGGGGGGGGCACTAATGAATAAAGCGATAATTTATTGTCTGGCGTCAGACTCTGATTATTACATTTTTGTAAGCTTCACTTGGTTTTATTGATAAAAGGCTCAGTAACATTAATACTATCAACAAGAGTTATACAATAGAAATTTAGCAATCACACAGCAAGCAAACCACAACGTAATAAAACATAATTAGAAACCAAATTATTAAAAAAAAAAGTAAATCACATCGAAAAAATGGTTTGATCAATATTCTTATGCGATGAATACAATGACTCCACATGTTAAAAACTATTGGTTGTAGTTTCGATATTGGAAGTAGATAACTTATTATGTTTTCAAGGACACAAGGGGAGTTCATTACCCTATATATGAGTAATCGGAAGTCTTTTTGTGTAAGAGGGGAGGATTTATAATTTGTTTTGGTTAAAGCGTTTCTAAGTTCTTTTGTGGGGAAAACGATATACATGCCTTAGCAATGGGGTCGTGATGGTCTAGTGATGAGTGTACTCGATTCTCAACTGAGAGGTAGTGGGTTCCAGCCCTCGCTGGCCACATGTCATTTTCGGTAAAACCTTAGGAAAGTATGTTTACCCTATTGCTCACTTTGCGCTGCACAGCGGCGACCCGCAATGACTTTAAACGCATTGTACAAAAAGTGCCATCACGGGACATAAAAAAAACTCGTGGATATAAATATTCATATTTAAATTTGACATAATTTCTACAGTCTACTAAAAGTAAAACGTTTACATATTAAAAGTATTTTCTCAAGGCGCATTTTACACGATACTTTCTTGCAGTTAAAATGCGTAACCCTTGGCAACATGTACACAGTATACTGTAAATTTACAAATCGGTGGCGAAGAATATAAAAAATCCTTCTATTGGAGTAAGCTAACAGAGATATTAGAAAAACGTGGTAATGTAGAAGGTGACATTTCCTCCAAATGTCGTAATTTACTTTCCCACGAGAAGTTAGTACAATTTACTGTATTATTTCAGCGTCAATTTTATTAAAAATTAACTGCATTATTCAAACAAGGAAAAATTTAAATAATGCGTGGCATCTTTCTCGTCGAAACCTTAAATATCCCTTTGTGGTATATTCTAACTTGTGTAGAATTTTTTTTCATGTCACCTGATTACTGTGGGTTTATTGGTGAAATTTAACAAAAATATGTTAATCAATTTTTATATATTTAAATACCCAGTATTATCGCGATAAGATTTTATTTATCTATTTATTAAAATTATAAGACTGAACGGTATTTTTTTGGTACCTTGTATAAAAGAATTACATTCCAGAAGGTTGCCGTGAAAAAAACAAAAAAAACATGATTCGAATGATGATAAATATGCGTTTTAATTAACAAGTAACGGCTTGATTCAAGACAACTGATGCGAGCAACAGGAGTAGAAATAAAAATTGTTTGCGTTGCAAGGTGCAAGAAAGAAATGTCAGGATCGAAGGGACTCTTTTTTGCGATTTCACACGCTGGCGTAATACTCCACCAATCTGTGGGAAGGTCATATTTAATTCATTCACATTACAGGCTCGTCAATTGTTTTTAAAATACCGAGACAAACACAGGGGTGTATCTGGGGGGGGGGGGGTATTGTGCAATGTGTTCCTCATTATCCAAAATGTCACCTCCCATTTGCCCCCCCCCCCCCAATTT
>JAUUEB010048866.1:0-16155 GCA_032362205.1 Clione limacina
GTTTGGGGCTTCAAGGCTTCATAGTAAGGGGCCCCGAGTATCATAGTTCCAAAAAGGAGCAGAAAATGAAAGGGTTCTGAGCGGGGGTTCTTGAGCGTTAAGACCTTATGAGTTTTGCAATTTCTCCCCCTCTCTCTTTTCTTTTCCCCTTTCTTTTCCACTTTCCTTCTTCTTGTGTCCATTTGTTCTATCTTCCCCTATTCTCTTTTTCTTACTGGGTCCTTTGGGGCTCATCTTGGGGCCCCCTCGGAGCTGTGGGTCCGGGGCAATATCCCCGGCTGCCACCCCTCTCTGCGGCCCTGATTCTTATGTCTCTGCCTAAAATAACCATTAGCTACTTAGGTGGGGTGAGAAAAGGTGTGTCAGATATATCTTCTAGCATGTTGAGTGTTGTACTTGTAGGGCAGTGTTGGGAAGAATCTGTTTTAAATGAGCAAAAGTGTTTTTTACTTTACTGAATTCACTACTTGTTCTTTTATTCAAATCTTACCATCACTTACTAAAAATGAGCGAGAGTCATGGTCCCAGTCAAAAGATATAATATTATGAAAGAATTGTTTTGAAGAAAAAAATATAAAAAATAAAAATGTAAGTTATTGATACTACAAGAAAAAACAAAACGAAAACAATGTAGATTGTTAAGCATAGAAAATTTAGTTGATTTAATTATATCTTTTATTTTGTTTGTTTGTATGACATACTCTATAAGTAACTACTAAAAATTACTCAAAATTATATTTTTCATTGGTTCTTATTTACTTACCTCAAAGTCACTTCTCTGCTAGAGTTATGATTTTGGTCAAACAACTCTACTCTACATAGTAGTTATTCTCAATTATATTCTTAAGACAGCTGGTGGGGTTAGTACAGTGAAACTGTGTTAAGCCTCTAAGCTAGAGGCAAATACAAAATTGGCTCTTAGCGGGGCTGGCGGCTTAAAGACGTGCCTTTTCTCGGTATGTGCACTTGATGACAATGGCTGGTATGCGTGATTTATTGCTGACAAATTGTTGAACACAGTTATGTCCTTTTTATTCCATGCATAGAAAGTGACACTTGTCTTGTTGTTTTTAACCCTTTAACTATCATAGGCGCCTTGTTTTTAACCATTCAAAATGTCATGAGCAGCGTAAACAAGTATTCATCATTGATTTGTTTGGGTGTGTACAATAGAAACAGTTGGCGATTGATGGCAAATATAGAATTTAAATAGAGTGACTATTTATACAAAAGACAAACGGTGGCGGTAAGCGGGTTTGAGGGCTAATCGTGGGGTGGCTTACCAAGGTTTCACTGTACATTTGACCTCTCAATTATGAGTATAACAGACTTACTCTAGGCAACCGAAGGATATAGGATACAACTGTGTCTTTCTTTGGTATACTTTGTTAATCCAGTGTTGTCAAGTGAACTAAAGCAGCAGAAAGGATTGGGAAGTTTTCTAAATATACAGGTGAATTCACTTAAAACGAATTGCTTGGGGAACAAAGAAATGTTTGTTATAATTCAGTTTGTTTTATAAAAACACCCAAATCAGGGGGAACTTTTAAAATTGGTCAGTTCTTCCACTTTTCCTCCAATGTACATCTCTGCATGCATTGTCCTAGCTTGACAAAACCAGACTAATAAACTCTTGTCTACATCTTTGCATCACAAGACTAGGAAACAGTTGTTGTGCTTCTTGAAATAGTGATCAAACTGATTCATTTTTCTTGGTTTTGCTCAACCGTTTCTTTAATTCTTGTTTGATAGAAGCTATTTCTTTGAAAATGTAGTTCAATATAAGAAAAAATATTTTAATGGTACAAAGAGGGATATATTAAGGTAGTTTTAACTTTGTTCGTAATAACTGATTATTCATTAAAAGCGATTTCATTATAAGTGAATTTACCTGCACTTAAACTTTAACATAATGAATCTTAAGCAATATATACATTTTTATTCTTTTTGTCAACAAAAAATCATTGATTGCTGGGGTGTTCAAGGCTTTAATGCTCATTAGAAACTGTCCCTTTTTCTCCAATCACACATTGATTAAAAAAAAAGGGTTTCAGTTTTCAAGTCACTATGTGTGCTTGTGTGTGTATTGCTCTTAACACAGTGACACTACGCTGGACGTAGGACCCCTGAAATCTTGCACAGCTAGTGACCATTTAGAAAATAATTTCTTAAATTTTTGAAAAATCTTATTTTACAGAGTTATGGCCCTTATTGATTTTTTAATACATGTTCTTTGTCTATATGACAAAAACACTGGGTTCACATCTTCAAAGAAAAGAATCTGAAATCTAGCACAGAGGCTCTTTTAGTGATTCTCTTAAGGTCATTTTCTAAATCTTTAAAAAAGAACATTTTGACAGAGTTAAGTATGCAAAAATGTAAACAAATCAAGAAGGGATTCTTGATTTGTTTAAATTTTTGCACACTAGGGCCATACTGTTGGCCATAGTTGGTCCCCTAGCAGCCTTCTATATACAAGTCTCTAAAATTTGAAAATATATTTTTACAGTGTTATGCCCCTTTTCAGTGTTTCCCTTGTTAGTTGTCCCGACAGTTTCTACTCGCAGTAAGCTTTCACTTGTATAATCAATATTTTTAGCACCAATGCTTCATGGTGCAAGTCAACAAGTCATTTCACAAAGAACTCAAGTATCTTCTTGCTTGCTTGGTTTTCGTTTTATTTTACTGGCATTATACAAGGTCTAACGCCTATAAAGACTGACGTTTTGTACAGTCCAGAAAAGCAGTGGCGAATGAGTCACATATTATGTAACAAGCCTTTGGTTCTGGCTAAATACTGTTGCGTTTTAGCACCAAACAAGGCCAAGGTGCATGAATGTTTGCAATGCAAATTGAGGTGTATTTTTATTTGCAAATTATTTTTAATGTTCAAATATGTCAAGATTTTCTCATTTTAGCATAGAATTTCACTTTTTCTCTTTTTCTCTTTCGCTTCTTGATTGTTATTCAGAAGGATATGAAATAATTACAATAATAAGATTTAAGAGTGTTCTTGGTGAATTAATGATACCTGATTGTTTTAGTCATCTTAGAGTTTTATTTGAATTATCCTTAAGTACTTGAAACTCCATTAGTTATTGTATTCATTTAAGAAATTTATTTTTTTCTCCAGGATCACAGCAAATCTCTAATACACATGAGTCACTCAATGTTACAGGTAAAACTTAAATCTTTAACAAGCTTTCTTTAGTGTTGTTATATTCATTTCAGTGATTTTAAGTGATGGTTGTCTATTTTGTCACATGCTTTCAATCATTGTAACGATGTTTATGATAATTTATATCTGTACTGTATGTCAGACACGACATACATGCAAGTTACGGAAGAATAATAATTATTTAAATGTGCTGATTATCTATAAGTCTGTGTCATCTAGATAATTTTACACTTCTTTTTTTATATGCTGATGTCATTCTATAAAAAGTAGAATAAAATGTAGTTAGTGTATCAAACAAATGTGAAAAGAGTAAATCCCAAAAGCGAGACTCATGAGTTTGGTTTTTAAAAGTGGAGCAGATTTATTTTATGCAAACAGCAATTTGAAGATAGGTGTGTCCATAACAAATTTTAAGTAAAAATTCTTATAAAACTATGTTTTCAAAAGTATAAAAGAAGGTTAAGTGATTTAAGAGCAGGCAAGTGAAAAAATACATGAAACATTAGAAATGAACTTGTGATCCAAGTCAACAATTCTGATGCCAGGTGATTCAATCATGTGCAAGCAACTCTCGTATTTTGTTCTTATAATTCTCCTTTCTTTAAAATGATATTGCATCATCGTCTGAAGTACTGTGTTGATTATTCATTTTTCTTACAGTCTAGGAGTGGATTACTCAACTCTGTATAGAATGTGCTGAAAAAGAAATTAACTCAACAACTCATGGAGATAAATTATTCTGAAAAATATCATAATGTTTAGATAATGTTTCTTGTGTACATTGAATATCATATGTTTTCATTGTAAAAGTATTTCAACTTAATGCATTAGTCTGAAATGTTTGTGTTGTCCCCAGGCTGTTGTAAGGACAATGGTGTAAAAGACTCATGCCTGCCTGCCTGTGTCCCAGACCCCATAGATCTAGACACGTTCAATGTAGTAGACAATTGTGACATTAGTGATTTAAAAGGGCTGAGCAAGTGTTTTGCTGGTAATTAAACTTCTTTTTTCCCCCTTCATTTGAAAATTGTTCCTACTTTTTTAAAAGGTAAACATGGTTTTGGTTATCAGGGACCCTAAGCAGCAGATTTGAGAATTTTGTCTTTAGGTTGTGTGTTGTGATGAGTTGGTGAACTTTAACTACCTCTAGTCCTTGGATAGGGGTGTAGATAGCTCAGTTGGTTAGCTCATACTATCACCAAGCACACTGTCCTTTCGATCTCAGCCTCGACCATATTTTGTGTTTGAAAAAACATCCCCCATAGACTCTGTGGACAGTGTGAAAACGAGAAGCTTACCTCTTTCGGTCAAGCGAAGTAAAATCCGCGAGGAAAGCAATGACAAACTACCTCAAATGCTGTTGTCTAAAAAGTCGGGACTCTTCCTCCTGATTACCCAAAGCTTAGTAATAAGTATGTGTAACTTTACTTTACTTTAGTCCTTGGATTAGTGTTTTTATTCCCATTACTGAGTTGTTTTTACACTTTATTTTATTCCTTTCATTGATTAAATTTTTCTTTCTTTTTGCAATACAGATGGCAAGAACCATGACAACTGCTGCTTGTACAGTAAGGTAGACCCTTTGTGCTTGCGATTCTGTCACAATGATATCGATTTGATGGAGTTGACTACAACCCACCTATCTACCTGTCTCAATGACAACACCATCAATGACATCGTTCATTGTTTTGCACTGGGCTTTGGTAACTTGTTAATAACTAGCTCTTTATCATGCTTACAGGCTAAATAAAATAAAAAATTAAATAAAAATTTAAATCTGGTTTAAAATGAGGGCACAACTTTATCCTAATTTGCAAAAAGTGTGTACTCAGTTATTTTTCAGAGGCATTAGTGGTGAACGTATCAAAGAAAGAGAAAGTTAGGGTGTAGATCAATGGACTTGTTGGAATGCATTTTGACAAGTTCCATTGTGTACACAGGGTAAGAGATATTGGATAGAGAAGAAAAGATTTTAATAACGTAATAATATTCAGGGATCTTCAAACCCTCAAATACTGTTAAAATGATGTGAGAAAATCTGGCCAAGAAGTGTTGACAGCTTTTTCAGAACCAGGGTACTAAGTCCAATCTATCTATGAATTTCATATCCCATGGCCTATGAGAAATTGACCCTGAAAGTTTATGTTTTGACTCTATTCCAGAAAGTCCAAGTGAATAGGATCATCATATAAAAAATCATGCAATTTTTTCATGAATTATTCCATCAATGTATAGCATTAATTGATATTGTATATGAGTTTATGTTAGTGTGATGTTGCATATGTTTTGTTTGTAAAATATGTTATTGCTGAGCGCCTAGAGCCGTATGGAATAGGCGCTATATAAATGATCTATATTATTATTATTATTATGCAAAAAAACACTTGGGAACTGTGAGAAATGCAACATGTCTGCCATATCTCATAATCTGAATATTATACCAAAACCATCCTTGATTGTCGTCTTAAACATAGTTGACAATAGATTTAATTCCCTGTTTTTGACCCATTGTAGTGAAAAGAATTTAGGAGGCGTGGTGTCTTGGGGTTAACACACATGCCTTGCATGCGAGAGGGCATGGGTTGAAATAGGCGAGTGACTTGTGTTTGAATCTCAACTGGGCTTCAGTCCTTGGTCAGGACGTTAATGAATAAAATTGCCATCAGTTATCTTAGCGTCAATTTTCAGCAAATTACCACATCTTTTTTTCTACACTAGGCCAATGTTTGCTGGCCCTAGTACAAACCTGGGCAGAGTACTGGTGGTTTTGAATCACCAAATTTCCAAGTTTACAAATTATCAAACTGATTAGAAAAGTGGTGCCTGTTTTGGCTGTAATTAATTGTTTGCAAACAGAAGCTTATAATTCTATTTAATAAACCAGCATGTATAGTTTTCAACAAAAAAGATATCAACAGCAAGAGGAATTTAGCTTTAATGTTGAAAATTCCAATTTTCTCTTGCGTATTCACATGTATGCAAATGAGAATATAAGCATTATTTATGCTTACATGAAATCTTTTCAATTACTTCAAAATTATACCAACAGTTATTTGATGAAATATATTCATTATTTTGTAAGAAACATGACCTTTTTAAACTGCATACTAATTTCGTGAGATCAATCTAAACTATGAGATTGAGATGTCTTGTGGGGTGCTTTGTAGAGTAGCTGAAGACTAAACTTTAAAGGGATTTGTTAGGGAATGTTAGAACTGTTCAGTCTCTATCAGATTGCCAAATAACTGTTAGTTTAGTGGAAGCAAATAGGTTACCAAGTTTATGCCTAAATCTCTCTTCTATTAAAGTTATTTAATCTCAAATGTTTATCTTTTTAGTCCTTTAAACTGTAATGTCTTTGGTCTCCACAGACTCTGTGCCAGGCCCGCCATCTCGCGTGACAGCACAAGCCTTGGTCAATGATGAGGGGCCCATTATTCAGGTAACGTGGGATGCCCCGACAAAGAATGGAGATACAGTTACTGGTTATATTATTAAGTACAAGGCAGTAGACGCAACACATTACTCCACATTCCAGGCCTTAGCTAATGTGTGGAAAACCACGTTGACTGAGGAGGGTAAAGGGACAATCCTGACAAACAAGCTATACAAAGTAAAGATCTCAGCTAAGAGTAAATATGGTGTTAGCTTCAGCTCTGTTGAAGTGGATGTTTTTGTACCAGACTCCACCCTGAGAGATGTTCAGAACAACGGCATCTCTGAATGCTGCAGCAATCGCAATGTGCAGTCCAACTGCAGGAAAAATCTTTGTCAGTCAAAAGTTTGGTCAACCTTTCCAGCCAAGGAAATGCTTGAATGTTGGAGTGACTTGAATGATGTCTTTTCATGCTTGACAGGTGAGCAGAATCATACTCAATGTTGTGAAGCATTTGATGTACACAGTCAATGTCTACCCTTATGCTCAGGACAACCACCATCATTTGGCAAATCAATGATAAACTGTCTTCCTCAACTTAATGTCATTGAAGCATGCATCCAGCAAGGATACACGAAGCTGCCAGCACCTCCTGTTGATGTAGAGCTGGACTATGTTGATGCTCAGAAAGCAGTTATCTCTTTCAAACATCCACGTACTACCACAAACTCAATCACTGAGTATGTTGTGCAGATACGCACTTCTCCCACTGGAGACTTTTGGGGAGACTTTCAGGGAGACTTTCGGGAAGTGAAACGTTTGAACTCAACACTGAATGAATTTGGTTTAGATTCTCAGCTTAAGCCAAACACATACTATGAGGTTCGACTGATCTCACAGAACTCAGAATTTGGCAGCCTTCCGTCAGAGTCTGTTAAATTTATGACATACCCAGAGAACTTTGAATATGAAGATCCAACCCCTGTGATTAACGTTCCAAACAACATGACTGAGTGCTGCATGGAAAGTGGCATGCCAGAATCGTGTTGGAGGGGCTGCATATATAACCCAGGCATGACTATGTACTATGCCAAGAATCAACATTGCTTCCCATTTATCGGCACTGTCCTGGCATGTGCTGCAGATGGGCGTGACCATTCAGAATGCTGTCGTCAGAACAGTATGGCTCCGGCAGTGTGTATGGGCTTGTGCACTCACACAGAGAGAGGAGAACTGGCCCAAAAGTATTTGGCATGCCTTCAGTCCACGCCCATAGCTATCAGGTGTTACATGGAGGGAATTTGTAAGTATGATTTTTTAATTTTGCAATTTCACCATTACTCAGTCTTTTTTGTATTACAGTGAGGCATTGGTTATCCCACACTCAAATATCCAACAAACACAGTAATCTGACAGGAATTACTGGGGACAATTTTTCTTCTATATATTACTTATGGATAACTGACAATTCGCAATTCTGACTCTTCGCAGCAGAATAGGGAAGGAATGTTTGGAAAAAAGTGATATTTACAGGCGATCATCTGACAAAGGCAATAATCAATCAAATAAATTACAATTTTAAAATCATAACAAAAATTCATGTCATAACAGTTATTTACTGACACTTCAAACTCAATAGGGTTTCTAACCACAGGGATTAGAATAATATCACAGAGGATAATAAGAAACCTTGAAATAAGTTTACACAGTGATCGTAACAATAAAAAACTGGTATTTGTCCGTCGGTGAGCAAGGAAGACCATGTCTCCGGGGGAGGTCAGTGCATAGAAAAATCACTCGACAAGCCTCATGATTTCTTGTGTTTATCAGAACTCATGAGGCAATACAAATCATATCAAAAGACAAGCGGGCTGTATTCTTTATTTAATTGTTGGTCTTGTTGAGATTCCTGGTTTACGTGTTAATAATAAATAAAAATGAAATGATTAGTTTCAGATTTTATCCACACAATTGTGAAGCTTCCCTTTCAAATGTCCCTTACTCTTGGGTATCGAATAAGAGCGGTGGATGGAATAAGAGCGGTGCCCGGAAAAAGTGTGACTTTTTAAATAAGAGCGGTGGTATCAAATAAGAGTGGTGCTTGGAAAACTCAAAGTTTACCGGTATGAATTTTTTACCGGCTTGTTTTAGGTCAATATGTGAAAGAGATGGGACGATATCCTCAAATTTACCGTTATAATTTCAACAGATTAAATGAATAAAGTATGAAGTTTTCAATACAAATTTCTGTAATAACCAGGGCTGATTCTTTAATAAAGCATGGGTTAGTAGTTTGATGGTGAACTACTACCTACATCCACACCAAATTTGCAATTCGCGGTATTGAGATTATAATGAAGATAAAAACGTGGATCGCGGCAAATAACGAAAACGAAACAAAAAGATTCGGGTTGTGTTGCCATTATCAAGGCGATTTGGTAGCGCCATGGTTCACATTAAAGACGTCCGTGAGCCATGGTTCTCATTAAAAACGTCCCTGAGAAACGTTTTTTTTTTTAAATTTTGGGTGAGATTTAATAAAGCGCGGTGGGTATCAAATAAGCGAGGTGGCCTGCAATTTTTCCTACTGATTTAATTATCGAGACGCCTCGGTAATATGATACCCAAGAGTACTCGTTTAAGAAATTTGCAGTTGAATGAGACACTAAAGACAATCTTAACATTTGTCACAATGCATGAGTTTGAGGCAAAACTTCTTAATATATATTGACGATTTTGTTAAGATTTATTTAGTAATTGAAGTTGTGGAATTTCATAAGCTCTTGTTTATTTTCGGTAAAGCCCTTTATTTGCGCAAGGAAACAGACAATTTGTAAACAATATTGAAAACAATAATTCTTCGTTAGTTTATCAACCTTGGACTTATGCGTCAGAGGAACGCTGCACTTTTGCAAACAACAAGAAAAATGTCTTTAAAGAGTATTTCTAAATTCACAACTTATGTTTTTGCAAAAAATACTTCCTAAAAGAGGCTTTACAATGTTCAACAGAACTTTTCCTGATTCAATAAGATTTGAGAATTTGCATTTCTGAACTTGTTCGTCTGATGCTAAATTTTGTCATGGCAAAGAATTGAAGATAATCACCAGAAAGACTTGAAACTATTAAATGATGATGTAAATGTGTGTGTGTTTCTTAAGGTCTGTTCTTAGCACCTTTGTCTATTTGATATTCTTGTTCAGATTGATTTAACAGGGATATTGTATGTGTATTTATATATTTATATTGATGTATCATGAATTTTGCATGATGTGCATTTTTATATCACATTTTGTCTTTGTTTGCCAGGGTATCGGATGAAAATCAATGACTCTGACGACCATGATAACACAGGCCGCATGCACGTAGACTTTGCTCAGGCTAGGGATGACCAATATGAGTATGAGTGCCAGCAGAGGGCCTTTGCCAGGGAAATGCGACATTACCAGAGGATAGAGGAAGAGCGACATCGTCCACCTAGCCCTGACCCTGTCCCACACTACAGTATTCATGAAGGCTCTTTGCTGCTGGAGAAACTAAAATGTAAGTGAAGCAAGAATGTAAGTAAGATGTCCTTCCTCATTCAAGGCCGTGGTCCAAATGAAGATTAAAGTTTCTCTTTGTGCATCCGTTAAATAAACAAATACCAAGATTCAACACGCACATCATTTATAGGATGCTCAGCAGCCATCACTCAGGATTCTGCACTTAAGGGTACCACTCAGATAGCTGAGTTGTTAAGGCGTCCACCTCTGGAGTGAAAGGCCAGATTTTTTATACTGACTGAGTCAAACTAAGATGGAATTTTAGCAGCCGTCTCACCTGGCATTAAGTGATTTGGGAATTTGACATTTTGATTCTTCTTTCTTTCTTTAGCTGATGAATGTTTTGTGAAAGCCTCCCAGTCACTGATCACATGGCTTGATAAAGGTGAATGTAACCGACGCTCCTCAACACAGTTCTACTCCATGGTTCAACATGTCCATGGTCATGTGCGACGTCTAGGCGGTGACCGTCAGACATTGGCAGCGGAATATGAGCAGTATAAAGTGCAGTATCAGCAGCGCTTGCTCGGAATAAGGAGTCAATGTGAGTAGAAATTATTTTGGTGCGCTTTTGGCTTTCAACTCAGTGGACATGAAGAAGCTTTGAAGGTAAAGTGTGTTGGTTAAACAACAGTGAAAGAGTAAAGATATCAATGACTTTTTCTTTTTGTATAATCTTAAATATAGGATTAGGACTGGCTGCTTTGGTAAGTTTTACACACTTCTTTTCCGTTTTGAACACTTGTTTTGATAAGCGTCCCAGAAATCAAAGTAAGCATTATGTATGTATTAGTTATACACTGATATTACAATTGTTGGTCTTTTCTTTCTGTAATAGAACTCTTTGGGTTCAATTTTACAATGGTAAATTTGGTTGGTTTTTGTTTACTCAAATATTTCTTAAGACAGGAGTTTGATCTAGCATATCGTTAAGCCAAGGCTAATAGGTCTTAGATATTTATCTATAGAAAAAAGGGTCATAGTTAGAAAAAGAATCATTTGATCATGACTGGAATTGACGACAAAAGCACAGCAGTAATGATTTCTGATATCTCTATTGTAAGTCTGAATTGAACGTCATGTAAGTGTCACAGCTTCCATTCACCTGTGATTTCTGTGTAGCCATGGGATTTTATTCTTAATTTGGTGTCAAACTTTGAGCTGTTCTGACATTGTTGTTTTGATTGAAACTTTCTTCTCCTGGAAATGTGTTCTTTCTGATGACAAAAAACATCACAAGAATGGTTTGTGGTCAGGTAACAGTCATATCATTTATTATCTTACTTAACCATAGATGTAGGTGTAAGATAAAGATGAGTTTGGTAAATTCTTTCATGAAGGAAGAGGAGCAGGTGTTTATGAAGATAGTATAATATTTTACATATGTCTCCTAACAATTTGAAACTAAATATTTTTTTGAATTGGTTAACGTTTGTTGCTTCAACGAAGGCCAACTCCAAAGCTTTTTACATAAATATGAGTGTGTAAAGCAGTCTCTAGCGCAATGTTGAATTTGTCTGAGCTGATAACCAAAAACTAAACAAACAAAACAATTGTTATCAGCTGTTTGATTTTTATGCGATATTTAATTTAAAAAAATCTATTGGACCTTGCAAAACGCTTTACTTTCTCCCTCAAAGACAATGTATTAAACAATCATGTGTTGGAATCGATTTTAGCTATTGGTACCAATTATTATATAAGAACTTAATTCTTTCCTAAAAATAATTTATTTCAGTAGTTATTTTGAGCTCATTTCTATTTTCTTAACCTTTCATATACATCTTTAATGTGAGATTTTACTTATATCATTTGTAAGCTCAGAGCACAAGTGTTGTGAGTTAATGGTGAGTGCCTTAAGGGATGTCATATAGCCAGATACAAGAGCATTGGATAAATACGTCATAGAAATAAAAAACCTACCGGCTGTTCTTTTAGCTGAACATCCTCCTGACTATGCTGCAGTGAATTCTGATTGAAATTGATGATTTAAATAGTTCAAGCATATACATTATCAAACGAATTATTTTTAATGAGAAAAATTACCAGCTGGCTGTATGACATATCTTCTATCAAATTACATCTAAGGATGTGTCAATTAAATATTAACAAGCTTTATTAAGAGTAGTTTTGATTTTCTAAAACCATGTGTAAAGTAAAGAATCATCCTTTTTATAAGTTTCCCACAAGTTTTGTTGGTACAATTATTTTGGACCCAAAACTCAACTTATGGCACTGCGGTTTACAAATAAAAGCCATTCAATATTTTCAGATTTTGATATGGTTTTTTATATGTTGGATTGATTGTCCTCTAAAACACAATTTATTGTCATCTGCAATTAAACACTTTGGATAAGTGTTTAGGAAGTTAACATTTGATTGACACATCTGACCTTTGACTTTCCTGAAAACAAAGTTATCTGACTTGTATCTTTCTGTTCTTCTTATCTTACTTTACTAAGCAAAATAGTCAATGCAAGACTGTTAAAGTAGAAGTATTATTGCTAGTATAAACAATAGGAATATTTCTACTGGACTTTTAATATGTCATGTCCAGCTGGTTCACTGAAAGCGTGAAAGATTCTTATTGTGATGAACATTGTAAAGAAATATTGTGATATGAAATTTAACAGTGCATGTGACGTGCAAAATTTAGAAAAGATAAAATTTGTTATTTTGACTTCAATTAATCATAGTCTTACAAATTACTGAGGGATTTTAACAAAAAAGGTTTGAAACCAATGTTAATAATATCTTCAAAGGTCTCCAAAAGGGTAGCGAAGTATATAACAAAGCAGTCATATGCATGCATTTTTATCTGCTGCATCTTGAGCCCTGAGAAATCTTGATGTCAAGAGATTGCTTTTATCAATTTACTGAGACAGTGAAAATAAAATGTTTCTTCAGGACTTGTGCACTCACAGGACTAAGTCAAACCGATTTTAATTACAGCTACATGAAAAAAGTGTTGCATTTATTATTTTGCTTGGTTCATATACCTTCGTAACTTTGGATTCGGCATGTTTTTATGGTATGTACCCTCCCACTCAATAACAGTGTGTCAGGTGGAACGAGTCTTACAGGCGGCACACAAACAAAAGTGCTGGGACCACTTTACAAAGGCACAGCGCAAGAGCATAGACACCTGGCAGCGCCAGGCACAGGTAGTGTACCGGGGCATTTATCAGGAGACCTTCTGTTTTCTTTGGTAAAGGACCAGAATCCATCTTTTTATTCAAGACTTTTATTTTGCCTTATTGGGAACATTCATTGTAAGATTAAAATAAGAAATTAACAAGGCAGGATTATTATTAGAAACTTTTCTGAATTTCAAAACTTCCGATTCCTTGCCCTTTTGTGTCTTTCCTTGAAAAAAAGTTCTCAAACTGCTATCATTGACTGTAAGCACTAGACAGCAAACTGTGATTTCTAAGTACTTTGATGGATTCTGGTCTTTTTACAACAAAGTGATGCACACTTAACTTTCAGGGCTTTTCAATGAAAGAAAGGGAAAGCTGCATCAGGCAGAAAATGTCATAGGCCACAACAGATTCAAATGCATGAGCAGTGTGCCTGTTTTTTTATGCCATGTGTAAAATGACTGCACCTTTATCATATTAATTATCGGACACATCTTGCTGGAGTGTCCTTAACACCAGAAACTCAGAAGGAAACAGTCTTACCCTCACAAATGGATCCCTGACACTACGAAAAAGAAAATTTTATGATTATCAAAGAATTTTAGTTACTATGTGCATCATTTTGTCGTTTAAAACTTTATCATGGGGAGGTAGTCTGCTGTAAAAAGGCAATATGACGTAACTCAACTTTTTCTTTCAAAAGACTTTTTGCTCTGGATACCATTTAAGATACATCTTCTATCCACTCTATTAAATCATGCTCCCAGGGCAAATACCAAATGTGAACCTGAGGCCTACCCCCCTCCCCCCTGGAAATCATCATGACCCCACCCGTCCTGGTACTTTCATCAATATTGATTCTGAAATATTTGTTGTTACTAAACAAAATGTGTATGCTCCCGGAAATGAATCATTTCTCTTGGAACTCTCCGAAAGATGTCCCCTTGAACAAGATTTGTGAATGCTGGCAGTCACCTTGTACGACAAATACTGTCAAAAACTTTTTTGTGAGAGGCGGGAAAAGTCAATGCACATTACGCATTTAACTTAAAAAACACAAGAAGTTGAGTTTTGTCATTTTGCCTCTGGACGGCAGTATTGTGTTGGTATTAGATTAAAATTTGGATGTAGTCTGTGAGTACTGTGTACAACATATTTAAGATGTCTACAAGTTGGTAACGTTATGGTTCAAGTAGACCAAAGAAAGGAGTTATAACTTAAATTATAATTAAACTGTTAATATCATGCTCATGGGTAAGACAATTACTGTTTGAATAGTATAATATCACAGTGGGGTTTTCAGTATTTCCTTTTGAAGTCCAAGGCAATTGAGGTAAGTGTGGATCTAAGGTAGGTCAAACCCTTCTGTGATGGCTGGTGAGAGATTTCTGGATGGGTAAGCAGAGTTGTAGACTATGAAAACTAGTCAAACAAACAAAGCAACACAGCTTGGAGGGAGATAACAATTTAAAAAAAATTCTATATTAGAAGCCACATGGATTCTCTTGCATTTTTCAAGGAAATAAGCAAAAATCATTAGATGTTGTTTTTTTCACTCTGCTGACATCCAGATTTCTATGTCCATGAATTGGATAGGTAATTAGCAAATTTAAGGTAAGGCTAAGATGATTATATTTAAATATATTTGTCTAAACTAATGCTTCCCACTTATATTATGTATTGACCTCTCCTAGTTTTTTTTATGAACCTGCTAGAATGATACCTTGTTTTATCAAAACTGTCGCTACTGATCATTTCCTTAAAACATGGTCAAAGATGAAGAGAAAACAACACTTCAGTTATTTTGTGTCTGTATCCTGGGAAGATACCTAGTTCTGGACTCTTACTTTCTTCAACCTTAGTTGATAGTGGCATTTTCAGACTGTTCCTGTATGCGGGAAGCATTAAATGACTACCACATGTGTAATTAAATTTAAAATCAGGACTCTGATTTGATTATCAAAGGTCTATATAAGTTCTATTTTTCATTGATATGATTTGACAACTTTTATACACATGTTCATGTAGGAATGGATGTTGAAAATTAAATCAGATTTCAGATTGGAGAAAACAGCATAGTAGGCATCAACAGAACTTTTGTTTTTCTCCAAAGTAATGGCATTGAAGCTCACATAAAGTGTCTTATGAACCTAATCTATTGTTTTGTATTGCTTTAACTTCAGGAGGCAAGAGAAGCTGACATTCCAGATGATATAGGCAAAACAGAGGATAGTGATGACATGGATTTTTCTGATGATGAAGCAGCAGGACCATCACCCAAGAAGGTCAAATCTGATTATCAACCCGGACATGGTCAGTGTACTGTTTGTGTATAGCATTTATCTAAGAGTTGTTGAAAGACTATTAATTGGTATAATAAACGCCTCTTGCTGAGCTGGCCCCGCTATGCAGCTTAAAAAGTCTGATTTTTTTATGTTTAATATCAGCTCTTACTTCTGAATGAAGCACTTAACCTAAACAAGTCTGATATCATTTTAAACTGCTAACTTTCTGCTTTTAAATGATGCTTTTTTTGTTTTTGTGCATAAAGTGTGCTATCTTTTACGATTTTTTAAAACTTGTTGGTATTTCCCGTTTTCATCTGATGTTTGTCACTGCCGCGCGCTGATATGACAAGTGCGCCTGTACCCCTTTCACTCATTGTCTTTGGGAATCTTCAACATTCAATAGTAGAATTTTGGCAATAAGTTAGAATGGAAGAAAACACTCTGACAAACATTTTCGTATATTATTTGTGTATACGCAAATGTCTGTTTCATGTTAAAATTGTGAGATTAAAAATCAAAAATGGTAAAAACGGCAGAAAAAAGTTTTAAAACTTAATTTGGAAATCGAAATAATATTCTTTGTAAAATTTACTTTATTAATAGTCAAAACGCGAAACTCTCCTTTGCG
>JAUUEB010048977.1:244-16149 GCA_032362205.1 Clione limacina
AAAACTATATTTAAAACTTTCTTTTCAATGATAAAATCTGAGTAATACTTATGATGTCATTATGATCTTCAGGCCAACAGTGTCTCTGGCCTGACTCAACTTCTTCTCATTGCGAGCTTATATCAAGTTTTTCACAAAATAATTAGTTTCATTTCTCCTCCCTCTTTCTTTTATAAAAACAACATTAATGCATGTTTGGATTTTCCAGCTTTTGCCAAATTTTGATAATTTGGCTGCAGATGTGGTGAGTTGCATGTTTTAATGGACCTTTTTTCATAAAAGCAACTAATAAGCATGGTCTTATCATTTTTTTCTAAACCTGGATGTCATGGAGTTATATTTTTGCATGCAAGACTTAATCTTATTTCTAATTTTGAAGCTTACACACTTCAACAGTTTGCAAATTTTGCAATAAAATGATACAATTTTCCAAATATGCACAATTTATTTATCTTTCAATAAAAATGTCAGCAAACTAATATTTCTTTACTCAAGTGTTAATTAGACACGTTATTTGTTCAGGATAAAAAAGTGTGTACAGTTAGAAAATAGTATGTGTCACTTAAACCATTTTTGATCCCCTGTTATTTTTAAAAGATTTCTTAATTCAACTTTCAATATTTTATCTATGAGGCTCAGTGAGTAAGATTGTAGGCACTGTTGTTTGAAGAATAAGTTGTCAGTGTGTCCCAGATATGACCGATCGGCATTTTATCTTTACTATTACTACAACGACACACTGTGACCTGCCAGACTTGTTATGTGTGACAAGTGGTTTTGTTGTTGTGGCAAAGGTCAACATGATAACATGTTGTGTGTCAAAAACAGCTAAATATACAGGCCAATGCTATGGTCTAAATAAAAGAGTACCTTCTCAAGACAGATAACTGTCACACTCTGGGCATAGTAAAGCACCAAAAAGTGTTCATTAAAGAACGTAATGTATGAAGCAGTTTGCTCAGGCAAAAATCAGTCAGCAAACAAAGAAAAAGGCAACCATGATCTTTTGTACCCTGACAATAATATCCATATTTCCAACTGAGAACTTTGAGTGTTAAAATACTCACTATTTGCTGAACATTCCGATGAGACATTCTCTTTTTTTTAATTATTTGTATTTAGCACAGACATGGAAACATTAAGAGATGTTAAGTTGTAGGAAATGAACAGGGTGTTAGACTTTCAAGCAGTGTTTAACCTTAAGCTTCTAACCTGATATTCTGGACATTTCAGATTTTGTTGATAAGGGTTTCAAGCCTACCACACTTTGCTAATACTTTGTTAATATAATATTTGGATTACAGGACAATTTTCAAATATTTCATGCAGACACATGTCATTTTTTTCTGTGACAGGCTGAAATCATTGTTGTGATTGTCAGTTGATCTAGGATTTTTTAACATAATTAATGAATTTGAAAGTTTGAGAAAACAAGAGAAGATACTCTTTCTTGAAATGTGTTTAAAACTTCTTTGACTTTTATTGTGTTTTCAGAGAAAAAGAAAACAAACAGGTCTAGATTTGCAGTTGTCCCCTTCTAAAAGACTTCAAGCAAGCAACTTGAAGACCCCAACACCACAACCGCAGAGCCCTTCAACCTCATTACTTACCTTAGATCAACTTACTAATGACAGTTTTACACTAGGGAAAGATTTATTTGTTGAAGAGGTTGCCAGAGGTGATGCCAGTTTGGCTGTGGCTGCCTCTAAGGACAAAGATGACTCCTCTGTAAGGTAAGGATTTGTAATATTTACTGGTGAATGAATGTAGCATGGTCAACTCTAAAGTATAGCAGTGTAGTGGTGTTTTGATGACTTTTGGGTACCTGGGATGTCTAATCCAAGGATCTGAACCTCAACACCTCAATTTTGCATTCACAAGTCAAAACAGTGGCAATGGTCAAATCTAATGTTAAGCCAGCAAAGTAGTTACTGTGTAAACTGACAGCCTAGCAGGAATTTTTGCAGAAACTATTCACTGCTGAAACAAAACGTGCGAGATCGGAACTCTATCAGATAACAGCCAATGTTAATTATCAATTTTTTTCAAATAAATGAATTTAAATCATGATTTATTTTAATTTTTTGATTTATTTGATTTTTATTAAGCCGAGGGAACACAATAAGGATTCTTATACAAATTTGATTTGTCAATAATGATGTCTTAGTATGCAGATAACTATTTAATTAAGAGGAAGCTGAATTTATTGTTTTTACAAGAAAAAATATTAATAAATCATGGATTTGAATATTCCTAAAGTTAAAAATCACTCAAATAATGTAAAAAAAAAATCAAATAAATCATGATCTTTTACAAAGAAATCATTTGATATAAATAAACAAAATCACTTGATTTTAATCAAACTTCAAACCAACCCTGGTATTTATCAATACATTTGCTTTCTATAGTAAGTGCTTCCATTGTCCCAAGGGATTGCTCACATATTATGTCATCCAACCAAGTGTTGCTGATTTTGGTCAGCTTTTGCCAATTTTTCCTCCCCCCTCTCCGTCATCATATGTGGACACTCCCCCAACCAATGTTTTAATATGTGAACATTCCCCAAGAGCATTTATAGTTCACATTTTTACTTTTGTTGTCTCCTGAGAGTGAGAGAGGCACAGAGTTTAGACACATATCTTATGAAATGTTTGATACACACAGTAGTATTTTGTTTAAAAGTGAGGGGAAATCTTTATGTTGTTGAATCAAACATCTGTGTATTTGCACATTGTATTTCAAGTAAATAGAACAGCATGACTTTACTTTCCCTTTCTTTTCAGTTCTGATCAGCTGGATTTGCTGACTTCAGACCTCGATGGCTTAAAGAATATTCTACAGGATCAGTACAAGTTTGATCCATCTTTCTTAATGGATGTAAGTAGCTTTTCTTTTTTATGTCAGCTTTTTTTTACAAAGTGACACACCCCATCAAAGGTTTCCTCATGAGGCAAATTTAAAAAAATGTTTTCTCTCTCATGAACATCTTGGGGGGAAAAGGATTTATTTGAAAGAAAAATTGAGTAGTTATGGTTTTCTATGTAAGAATTGAGGAAAACAAGATTTTTGAGAAAAAAGCCTTCAATATTTTGGGAAGTTTTGGCTTAATGAAAATAATAATGATATTACATTTATATTCTGCTTATTCCTGTGCTACATAGGCTCTAAGCGCTATACAAATTTTATTTGTTCTCAGATAAAAAATGTAATGTGTTGTTTCTATCAATAGGCAAATTCTTTTGTTCAGGATAAAAAGAATTAAAAAAGTGTCTTTGGCTTTGATTTTCAATTCATAGTTCTTATTGTAAACTGGTTATGATTGAGTTATACTGTAAGATTTACACTTAAATTCTTTTTCTTCTTTCTCTTCTTTTAGCTGGAGTTGATGAATGGCGGTAAATTGTCAGGAGTATGTTTATTGATATTTTTTTTATGTTTAAGTTGCTATTGCTTTTGTTTTACCTTGCTGTTTCTCTTATGTATTTGTTTCTAGTTCTTTTAATTTGCAAATGACATTTTAAGATTTAAGGTAAGGAGTATGAGGAGGGAAAAAAACCTGTTGAAAATTATTTGTTTAATTAGTTGAATTTTTGTTTGTTATTTTTGCCTGAGTTATTATATTATATATAAGATATAATTTTTGATATGAATGATATGATATTCTCATCACATGACATTAATTACTTCTCTGTTTTCTTAGTGCTCCATAAGCTTTTACAAAATATTAAAGAAATTATTTCAAGTTTTTTGTTGATTGAAATAAGTTGTAAACACCATACATAAAAATTATAAAATATGATATTTTCAGTCTAAATTAATTTTTAATTTGTTCATTACCATGTCTTGTCTTGTTCACTTAAGCCTGAAACATTAGGATAAGTGATGAATTTCAATGTTATTCATAGGCTTTAGATGATATTTATTTTGTTGAAAAACTGTCATGATTATATTAATTAAATATTTTATCTGTTCTGTGTCCTCAGTTGTTTGATTCAACAAACCCATGGCCTGTATTATCAAAGGAGGTAAGCCAAGTCATTGAAAAGAGCTTGTTGTTTATTGTTGACCACTCTATTTACATAGTAGCACTTCTGTTAAATTACAATTACAATTGGTTACTTCATAGCACCTCTGTTAAATTACAATTACAATAGGTTACTTCATAGCACTTCTGTTAAATTACAATAGGTTTCTTCACAACACTTCTGTTGAATAACAAGAGGTTACTTAATAGTACAAGAGGTGTGGTGGCCTTGGTGGGAACCTCTCTGTCTTGCATGTGACAGGGTTGCAGTTTTGAATCCGGCCAGTGCAGCAGATAGTGAAACATTATTATATTTTCTAAAATTAGAAAGACTACGGCACAAAATCAGGATAACAAAATGTGAAAACTGCGTCTGTGCCATGATTTTAGTGGTATGTACTTGTAATGTAACATATTGCACAGGTGAAATTAAAAACTCAATTGTCAATTGAACAGTGTAAGTAACAGAATAAGTAGTCATTCTGTTAACTGGCTTAAATCTTAAGACAGAATGTCATCTCATGTGTGCTTCTCAAATTACAAGTTTTATTGTATCGTGATAATGTGTATGAATGTTTATCATTATCTTGTAGGATCTAGATAATCTACAAGTGGAAACAGACAGACAGGAAGCTGGCACATCAAGTGATGGGAATATCACAGGTGGGAAAAATATCTTTATTGTTATATAGTTTCTTATTTGACTTGTTATAGCATGTTTGTACATATTTTATCTTGCTTTTACCACTGAAAAAAAGGTTTCAATGTTCCTGTGGCTAAGGAAGCTGTTTTCATAATCTATTGTGGAAAAGGGTCCAAGGTTCATTCCTTTCTATAGGACGTAAAATCTTTAACATGAACATTTTGGTTATAAGGCAGGATAAAATAAAACAATAGATTCTCATCACTTTTTTCTGAATACCCCAATGAGGCATGCAGCTTTCATTTTTATTTTTATTCCCAAAGCACCCTTTTTCTGTCTCAATCCTTGAGGCTTTCAGCATCAAACCCGTTCAAAACCGCTAAAATCGAGCCGCACACTCATTAGTTCAATTCAGTCACCTGTGAACACCTAATTTGTCTTTGGACCGGCTCTGATAGGACAATTTTGATAAAAACACCCTTTTTACCTTTTAAATTGTGAATTTTTTTTTTAATTATTCGGAGACAAATTCATGATGCGGGTGGTGGTGAGAATCTATTGTTTTTTTTTATCTGGCCTAAGTGAAAATATCCAATGATGTTATGTGGTGGTGCTGGTGTTCACTGGTTATGTAAAAAGTTATATGCACTCTTGAAAATGTTGATTCTTTTTTCCCTGGATCAAATATAATGATAATGGTTTGAAAGTCTTAATCTAGCACCAGATTAAAACATGGACCTGACACCAGTCTGCTCAGAGAGAGCCATCACAGCTTCATATCCTGGTATGAAATTTTTAGAATACCCAATTCAAAAAGCGCCTACTCCTGCTAATGCAGCATCTCGGCACAAATCATACAATTATGCACCTCTTTAGATTGGCCTCTGGAAGAAGGATAAAAAGCTCAAAATGCCACTGGACAACAAATGTTGTTTATAGGTTAATGTATCATTGTTTGTCTTATGTTTCTTTTCTGGGTTTCTATGGTTAAATATGATAATGGTTGTTTTCAAGCATATTCAGGCTGATGATATTCTTCCCTCTCCTTTTTTCCTTTGTTAGGAAGATATTTAGTTTTCTAATGAAAAATACCCCATTATTCATAAAAGTTATGCTGTCATTCTTCAATCTATTCCCTCCTAAAAGAAAATAAAGATAAACAGGCCTCAGTTGCCAATTCTACTGTATGATCCATTAAAAAAAACTATGTCTTTTGTTTTGCTAGATTCTGCATTTTTTTTAAGCTCAGAATGTTTAGTGAGGTATATTGCTAATTTTGAAATATGAATTTTGTAAAGTCTATATATGTCAAATAAATAGCTTAAAAAGATAATGGGAATGTGTTTTTTATGCAGAGTACCAAGGAATTATGAGATTACTTTTTGAACTACCTACTACATGGTGGACTGGGTGAATATGTAGGTAGGGAAGCCAATTTTGAAATATGAATTTTGTAAAGTCTATATATGTCAAATAAATAGCTTAAAAAGATGATGGGAATGTGTTTTTTATTCAGAGTACCAAGGAATTATGAGATTACTTTTTGAACTACCTACTACATGGTGGACTGGGTGAATCTGTAGGTAGGGAAGCCAATTTGTGCTTGAAAGCAACCATTTTGTAAATATCACATTGTGCTTATAGTTCATGTTTACATTTTCAAACATTTTTAAAGATGTTGTCCTTGATCTCTTCAACTAGGTACAGAGCTTGTGGAGTACAATCCTAGAGATGAGCTTTTCCCAGAGTTGATGGACGATACAGTGATGGCAGACATTGATGACATAGACTGATATAGACATTGAAGACATAGACTGAGATAGACATTGATGGTCATAGGCTGTGATAGACCATGTCACAAGACAACCTGATGTATGGAATCTATTGTCTTGATCTTTACCTCCTGTGCATGCAATTTGCTGTTCCTATCAGCTTTTACCACTTGGTGATGAAGTCAAGTGGAATCAACTATGCCATGTACAAAAAGACACAAGTATAAGTAGGCTTCGAGATTACATGTGGTATTTCAATAGGATCAGATGTGAGCTTTAGCTTTGTAAGCATCAGACTATGAACATTTCTACTTTTGATAATGTGCTTACTTCCTTAATAAACCACAAGGATGCAATAATTTTGGTAACAGCTGGGTGTGTCAGTGGTTATTAGTGTTGTTATCAAGAGATATTTTGTTTTGAAACAAAGTGAACCGTGCCTGGTCATGAAATCGAATTGTAAGTTCAAAGGACACAGATAGTAAGTAGTAAAACCGGAGGAAAAAACTACATCGTTGAATTTTCATCATGCATAGTCTTATTTATCTTGATTTAAAAACTGTTAAATTTCTGACAATGCCTTACACATTTGAAGAGTTCATATTTACCCTCCCCCAAAATATCACAGATACACAAATAGATATGTGGTTTTTACTCTTGAATTTATATGCTGATGTATGTATACCTGTGATCTAAAGAAATTGCCTTCTCAACTTAGCAACTTGTCTATCCAAGATCGTAATATCAGATAAATTTGGGTTATTTTACAGATTTGGAAAGTGCAGTTTAAATGTGTGCATCAAGCCACTTTCCTGTCAATGGTCATGATTTAATAAGGGTTAATTTTTTCTAGAGAGGGATGAATTTCTAAAGTATTAGGGTATTAGATTGCTCTTAAAACCTTATTATAAGCATTGAGTGTTCACACTGCATGGCATCACTTTCTTAACTGAGACAATGACTTTGTGCTGGTGGCATGGCTAGTTTTTTAATATTTTGTTTGTTTTTAACCTAACAGCATTTCAACCAAAGAGTGTACATCACACCACATCCTCAGATGGTCTGACATTTTGTTGCACAAGGAAGAACAAAATACACAGGGCCTTAAATGTACAGAATTTGTCCTTAAATTTAATTCCTAGTTATATTCTTCTGGGTGATAACTTATATGTTGAATGTTGATACGAGAATAAACACAATTTTCTTTAATAAGTATTTCTTTTAAGCCCTTGCTAAGTAGCTTGGTAATGAAATTATGTAAAATCAAATTCCTTTAACTTCACTAGCTTTTTAAATGTGTAGCATATACACTTAAATGAACTATGGCATCATTTTTTTTACTAACAATGACAATATTTTAGCTGTGTGCACAATTGCTTTTAACATTTTTATGTTTTTTTTTTGTGAGCAGGGGAATTCAAATGCTTTCTTATGGATTAGACCTTTATTTTAAGGAAATGGCAATTTATATCTGAACTGAAGACAAAAACCAACACCTATAAGTATCATTGAGAGTGTTGCCTGTCAATCAAATTATTTGATTGCAACCATATAAAACTGAGACAACTTTCACAAAAATACCAAATTATTGTTAAAAATAATTTTCAGATTATTGTTTTTAACAGTTTTCTGGCAGTTTTAATTTTGCGCTGTACATTTGAATTTCTTTTATCCCTAATAAGTCAAAGATATAATAGAAAAAAGGAAAAGTTGTTTTTTTAAATTTCTAATGAGTACAAGTTCTTTTTAAGATATTTTATTCTCATGTGTTGTATGGTGGATATAAGTGTCTTCAGGGTAATAAAGATAAGAACTAGGTAACCACATTAACAACTTCATAAACATTGGTCATCACATATTAACACACTGGTTTTAGCAATTTGTTTTAAGCAACAACAGGTTTTATTATGATTTTTCAATTTATTATTTGACCTGTTTTTAGCATGATCACTTAGCGGGCCATCGGTTTTTAGAAAAAAAATTTTGTCCAGAAATAAGACATAAGAGGTTGTATTCAATTCTCACTTTTACCGACATCATAGAATGATTTAAATATGTCTTGTAGGTGGTGGTCTTGTTCTATTTTGCTTGTAATTTTATGGAAAATGGTCAAAATACATAATATGTCTTTACATTTGGATCAAACACAGAACCAGACATATAGGCGCATCCAAGATGTGAGATCAGAGGACCAGGTCTTTGGGTTCAGTTATTAGCAACATTTTTCTGCAACACGACCAGGCATATTGCTAATTACTGGTTACCACTGTAAAATGTATTTCCAAATTATAGCAAGAACTTGATTATTTTTCTAATGGGGTTTGTTTCTTTTGATCACAAGTATATTAACTAACTGCTTTATCCTTTATCCAGTCAGTTTTTATTTCTAAATTCTAAAAAATATTTCAGAAACATGAATTTTTGTGTTTGCTACTTCAAACTTTCTTAATGGCATGAAAAGGTAAATAAATCAAGAGTTACGCTTTAAAATGTTAAAACCTTATCTGTGCACCAGCCAACAATTAAAAAAGGATATACTTACTGTCCATTTACTTATTTGGCCAAAATAAAATGTAATAACTTGTTTGAAAATGCACCAAATGGCACAAAACACAGGCATTATACTTTCAAGTCTTTTCAATTTTGGAAAGTGTTATTTCAATGCAGAAACTGTTGTTAACACTTCCAATCTTCTTATCTGTGAGCAATAAAACAAACCAATAGTGGGCTTCTTGCTTGCTCTTCCTCAACTCCTTAGACTCTTTTCTGTCAAGGCCAGTAACTCTTCATTTGTCGATGTATATTTTTCTCTGTTAAAGTTTAAACTGATCATAATATGTGTTCCTCAAATATTTCGAAAGACCTTTGATTGGTTGCTTTACCCTCAAATATTCTAAATTATTATTTTTCTGAAAATGTTAATGTTTGTAACAATATGTTGTAAATACATTTTGACAGAATTTTGGGGACCGCAATGGTTTAGTGGTGAGGTACTCAACTCTCACATGAGGTTTAGTTGGTTTGAGCTCTCATATCGCCATACATATTTTTCAGTTAATACCTTGGGAAAGTATTTTCACTGCGGATGCCTTGCAATGACTTTGTACATTTTTAATAGTATTTCATTGCATGAAGAAGTGCCCTCACGGGACAACATACCCTTCGAGAAAATAAATAATTATTATGCATTTAATCAAGATTGCCAAATAATCACTGTGTTTTAAATCTGCACATTTTTCTTTGACTTTGATAAATAAAGGCTTTGTGTTAAGATAGTTCCCATGGAAGATTAACTTTTGTCTTTTAAGGTTTAACTGTGCTCATTACAATAGCTTGCTGGGAAGTTTACAGGTTTAAACTTTGGCCCAGTTTTTTAACTAAGGTTTTTAAAAGTAGTTTTGTTATGTTTCGCTTAAGCTCAATTAGCATCAATTCTTATTGTTGACTGAATTTTTGTTATGCGCTAGCGCACTGCATTTTATAGTAGTGATTCAGCCGGCTTTACGCCTGCAAGATGCTTTTGTTAAGACTGGTTGGTAGGCCTAAAGGCACTATACTGTGATTGGGTAGGATGCATGCGTTTTGCTTCAGCTTAATTTATGTGACGGCTGCTGATTTAAATATGTAGGACTGTCCCGAAATAACCTTAAATTGTTGATTGACATGTTAAAACCTAACAAATGTAAAAAAAAAAACAATTGTGTATGTCATTTCTTTTATCATGAGCTGCTTGAAAGATGAGAAAAAAAGATATATTATTATGTCAATTGATTCATATTGTCCTTTGGTAAATAATTATAATGTAATTGAAATTTCAGGATTGTCTTTTACTTTTAGATAACAATTACAATTGTGAAAGGTTTTCATGTAGCTAGAAAACCAGCCGTTGAATGTTGTAAACAACAGGTGTACACAGACTGCTACTTCATGAAAATGCAATTTAAACACAAAAACATTTACCTATTCATGAAGTAAAATAGCTAAGGAAAAAAAGCAAACACAATATTCTGATAGGACCCCTTTAATCACCATAACAAGGCAATATCTCAAAACGTAAAATTGCGCCAAGTGGTAACCTTTGACATCACCAATGTAAAAGGTAAATCTGCAAACCTTGTTCTTTGAAGGACTATAACTTAACCATGTCTGTTTAAAAATTCACAATAACACATTTTATTATTGTAAAGTTCAATTAAAAGCTTAAGACAACTCTGAACTTTCTTTTGCAACTGTCTGTATAAAGCCTTCATTTCTGTGATTAATGTTAACTCTGTTCTAATGTTGAATGTAACACCTTTTTTTGGTCCTTCCTTATGTCTTTTTATTTTTTTCAGTTTGGTTATTGATAATTTATACTAAATCCCTTCTTAGATTTTCCACTTTGTCATGTTTAGGATTTCCTTGACTGTCAAACAGTTCTGCAGTCTAGTGTAATTATTAGGTTATGGTTGTCTTTATTATAATCTTACACTAGAATCTACTTTTCTTATGGGGAAGTCAACTTGGGTGCTGACTTTGCAGTTAATTTTTTCAATTGATAAGCTAAACCACATCAGATTTACGGTTTGAAACAACAAGTAGTGTTGGTAACGTGATTTATTTGAGCAGAGTTTTTGTAAGTAAATGTGCTTTGTTTATTGAGATGTTTGATCAAACATAAACAAGCTTCTTTATGTGTAAATATGTAAGTAAGTGTGAGTGTACATTTTAGATTGAAAATCAGCATGATTTGTGACTTTGTGTGATATGCTTGTGTATTGGTAGCATTAGTATGGCTATAGACCAGGATAGCAAATGTTGTACCTGCAGAACATCTTATTAGGGACCCCAAAGTTCAAACATAAAGGTTCCTAATCTGATCCCCACAACCGCAACACCATTTAAGCTTCAAACTTTATAAAATCTGATTGTCTTATAAGTAGCTTGAATTATCTTTGAAGTGTAACAACTGGTCTACTCGCAAAGCCCTCATATATGAGTAATTGAATAATTCGTACTGATGAGATTAAACATTCTGAGCTACAGATATATTTGACATCTGTATTCTATTTCAGTGTATCATGCTGCTTGTAGGACATCTAGTTTACATATGTTACAGTTTTTAGTGTTACAATGAGCATCATGTAAACACATGTTTATGGTCTGACGTGGTTAAATGTATCAGATAGAGTCAACTGCATTTTGATTGAAATAGGACACATAGATAATTTCTTATAGTTGAGCAGATTGTCAGTAAGTTTCAATACGATTGACTTCATCAAGCATCTCATGGTAGTGAGAGTCTCTTTGTGCTCATTGTCTTACGTCTTACAAAGTTTACACATTTTCACACCATTAACAATATCCTACAACGATCAAACAGAGTTAAGCTACTAATGGCTTAATATAACCTGCTGAATAGTTCTTACATATTACACCTCAGGTTTTAGTTTTGTAAGAACAATTATAGTTGTTAACCCCTTCTTGGCCTTAAACCCCTTAAGAAGAATTTGAAATTAGAAGTTAACATCTTAATCAATGATCTTATCTTCATTTTCACTCAAGGATAAATGCTCATATGCACTCATGTTTTCTCTTTTATTGTGTTTTTAGTGAAACATCACATATCTTCTTCTGTCTATAAACCTATTTTCAACTGACCTAAGTCAGGCTTATTGTGTATATTTTGAAGTTATTTTATATATTTTAGTTATCCAGTGAGAATCAAAGTACAGTAGTCTCTGGTTATTATCTTGTTGCTTGGTGGGGGAATTTTCACAGAAAAAACTAACTGGGATTAAATTTAGTATTGAACCCAAACTATAATTAAGAAAATAAAATGTTAACGATTTATATGTTTGTGGTTGAGGGGTAACAAATCTACTTTGTGACTGTCCTTACATGTTACAGTTAGCTTCAATTTCACAACAGCAACAGAATGTATATGTGGATCATGGCGAGAGGAGCAGAATATTATACATGTGAAGTGAGAGGCCAAATATAGATGACGACTTACAACTAGAGAGAAATTGGGAATTAGTGTTTGCTAGTTGTGTGTATTTAGTATAGGAATTGCTAGTCAGTTCAGACGCTTGCTTGTGTCATATTTGGCCACAACTACACACTTTGCTCTCTTATTTTGGTGGATATTAAAATCAGTTACTTGCACCACCAGCTTTGTGTGTTTTCAGTCCTTTGTTCGGCAAATAATTAAAAAAAATAAGTTGGCCAAGCATTTGACACCTTACCTGACTGCTTCAGACAAATTTATGAAAGAAAAAAACTGTTACACAGGTTTAGCTTACCAAGTTAAAAACCTATGTGATAATATTAATAGCCAGAGATTACTGTAAGTGACTATCTGTGTGCATTTTCTCTAACTTATTTCCATCTCTCTACACTATGTTTATGACAACTTTTAATGTAGCTGTGTGTGCTTTTTATTTAGTTTCTATTATGCAAGTTAACCTGCCTTTGTGTGGCTGCATTTGTTTGATACACAATTCCCTGTTAATCCCTGTTATTCCCATCATATTGATGGTAGATTTTAATGCAAAGATAAATGGTCTTAATGTTAGGCCACAAGGAGATGCTTTAAGTGCAAAAGGGTTAAGTGTGAAACCGTTGTTATTGTTCAGCAACTTGTTATGTAGCTTGAATGTCCGTAAGTAATCTTTATTGATCACAAAATAAAACTTGTATATTTTGCATGAAGAAAGAATAAAGTCATTGAGAATTGATCTTTCAAATGTAATTATGACTTTTCTTCCCTCATGTTGATTTTATTTACACACAGACCAAACCAGTGGATAAACACCATTGGCAGTCACACCTGCTATATTGCCGTCCCTTTTTCTTAGCATTGTAATCTCTTGCCTCTATATTTTTTATTGCCCAAGCTGAGCTTGTATGATAAACAGATTGGAACAGTGGAACCAAGTGACTAGCAGAGCTGCCAAGTTTACGCGATTTCGCCTAATTTTTACGCAAATCAGGCATATTTTACAAGGGTACATCTTGTCACTATAAATAACGCAAATTTGCGTTGATTTTGGTACCCAAAAATATTTGAAAAAAGAAGAAATTATTGTGCTGTTTAAGTAAAAAATCAGGATTTGTTCCGCTACATAAGTGGAAAAACTTACAAACAATTTTCCCTTTGTGTAAAGAAAAAAAAGGAAATCTGTAAGGATTTTAAATCAAGCATTTTTTTATTATTTAAATCAAATGATTTTTTTAAAATCATAATTTATTTGATTTTTTTAAACATTATTTGGTGTTTTTTTTAACATTTTGAAACCAAATCCTTAATTAATTCATAATTTTTGCTCGTGTAAAAACAATAGTTTCAGTTTCCTCTCAATTAAAAAGCAACAGTATTACCTCTCTTTGAACTGCCCCCCTCCATGAACCGACAACCTCGACTACCGCCTGGTTTTTGTCAAGTCCCTTGAGTATATTTAAGCTTTGTTAAAAACTCAATTTGAACCGCCAACAAAATCAAGGAAAGTGAAAAATAATGAAAGTACAAAAGAACATCTTTTTAACTGATGTAACTTTTCAGAGTATAAGCCGTTTATTCAACATTAACAGGAAGTTATTCTCTGAAATCACAAGCGGTTGACCAATTCATTCAGCGATATCAAACTCTTGTGCCATAAATTTGGTAGATAAACTCAGCCAGCAATGACAATTTGACAATGTGGATCACTCACCTCCACCACCAAAAAAAAGAAATTATGCTTACTTTTGGATGTGTAGGAGATCGTTATCTCCGACGTCTTGCGTGCGCTGCCAGGCGAGAGACTTATCGCTAAAGTCCCGAGAGCTGGGCAGCGCTCGAGTACGCAAGCGGGTATCGATGCCGATACCGCGTACTCGATACCGGCCGACCCTTCCGGAAACGCTTTGTGATTCTTCCTCTTTACACACTGTTGTTCGACTAGCAAGACTGATCTCAACAACGTCTTAGAAACTACTTTGAACCCACAACTTGATCTCTTCATACCCCCAAATTGTAATTTTTTGACGAGACAGCTGGAATGGTGGAATGGAATTCCAGAATCAGAATGGAATTTTCTAAGAATAAGTGTGTGAACTCATGAGAAAGATGAGTCAAAACCTAATGAATATGAATGTGATTTGAAAGTGAAAGGAGGAATAAAAAACAACAACACGCTTTCCTAAAAATCTTGGTGCATCAAAAGGTCTGCACTCGACCGTATATTGAATTCAGAATATTGATGATGTTGGCCCATTCCATGCTCATGCATAGAATTGCACAGATTGGAGACTTTCTAATCTCATTAATCTGTAGACCGTGTAAACTTGGACCTATACCTACAGGCTTGCCCAGGAGCCTACCCTAGGTTTCAGGCCTCTAAAAACACAGACTGAGAGAGCAGAATAACCCCTATCCTATACATTCCTTCCTTGTAGTAATGTAGATTGAAGCTTTGTTGCACCATAGTTATGGCCATGGTAACAAAGCTTTTCTTAAATCGGTAGACATAGTTAGGCAAAGCAAATCGGGACCACATATTTTTAGATTTTGGTTTCATGAGCAAAATATCAAGTTATTGCTTTCCTTTGACTTTGATTTATACTGGAATTAGAATACTACTAATACTACTTTTATCCACTGCAGTTAACATTAGCAAAGATAGACAGCGCGTGAGTTAAGCATACTAGAGCACTCTTGGCCTAGTTATCAAGGAATAAGAATATGGTTCTTACCTCCCTCGCGAGGAGTCCTCTTTTGACCTTAGTCCTGACCTGGATCAGCTAAATGTCTCAATAAAATGTTATGTTGCCTGTCCAGCAGCCATTCGAGCCTGAGCCCTTCGACTCGAAGACAAGGAAAAGAATTTAGAAGTTTTCAGGCGTTGTGTTTTGTCTGAATACAAATTATTTTCTAAATCTGGTGGATGTGGGAGATAGGTAATAGAAAAGAAGACAAAGGGTGGTTCAGCTGTTGCTTAGGCCAAAAAAAAATATGTCTGTTTCCACTAACCCGACCGACTCTATCGCTACCCTCCCAACCCTACCAGATTTTTTCGATTTTGAAAACTTTTTCAAATTTTTAATTAGGAGATCCTATTCTGAACTGATCATCACTGTAAAGTGGAAGTACAGTCTGTCTGGTTTCCTTGAATCCAGCAATCATCATATTTTTTGACATTTAGTTGGATTTTGTTATGTTTTTAAGACTTGTTCATCGCAAGTAAAAAAAATTCAATCCCTACCTTACTAAACTTATAGAAAATGGTGATCCAATTGATGTTATTTACCTTGACTTTGCTAAGGCCTTTGATACTGTGCCACATATGCGCCTTCTACAGAAACTACATGCCTATGGCATTAGTGGTAATATTCTTGAATGGATTAGCAGCTTCCTTAAGGACCGCAGGCAAAGAGTTAGAGTTAATTCAGCCTTTTCTGATACTGAACCTGTACAAAGTGGTATTCCTCAAGGAAGTATCTTAGG
>JAUUEB010049087.1:0-16144 GCA_032362205.1 Clione limacina
GGTGCTATCCCCCAGCCAACGCTAGAGCATGCGTTGGCGGACAACTGCCGAACTTCATGAAGTACTCAAGTTATCCTGTTTGAAACTATTTGATAAGTGTTTTTTTAACAATATATTGCAAACAATAACATTTTGTGTTGTAAATTGACCAGTACAGGGGCCTTGATCAGTGGTATTTTAGTTAGAATTACATCATTTCATGAGTGAGTACTGCATGACCTCTGTAGGAATCAATATACAATGCAACTTTTTGCACACTATTCTTTAAGGGTCCTAGAGGTGTTTTTTAACAATATAGTTCGTTGAGGTTGATTTTTTGGCAAAGAAAATGTTGTGTGTCTATATACCCTAAGGATCAATAAAAAAAATCAAATCTGGTTGAGTCCTGGGGGAGTGCAGAGAAAACCCTCATCCCCCCCCCCCCGACTAATTGATTATAATCTAAAAACGTATTATTTCATATTCAGCAAAATAATTAAAAATACAATGAAAAAGATAGATATGTGGTAAAAGAGCTTCAACAATCATTGACTATATTTGATACTAGAGACTTCGTCACGTCGGCGTTACCCGACATCCTCTAATAAATAGCTAAAAAGAAGACGAAGTATAAGAAGAAGAAAGTATCCAAAGACCAATGCCCCCTAAAGTTTTCAATGCATAAATTTCATTAAAAAAGACCAACCTGCACAACTCAGGGGCTTCGCGCCTTGGTAATTGCGGTTCGCGCAAACACCCTAACAGCTTGAAGAATTATGAATTGAAAAAAGAATCGAACGACCAATTTCTCCATTAGTTTTTCAATACAAAAAGGTTATTAAAAAGGTTCACCACTGCAAAAAGGCATTTGCGCCAAAATTCAAGATTTTTTTAAAAAGCCTAGGGGTAACCTGTGCCTTTGTATTCTCGGATATACCCACACTGTTAAGAAGTTAAAGAAGAAGAAAGTGTCCAAATGCCACATTATCCATCTGATTTAAATGCTTAAATGTTATTTCAAATTCTCATATAAAAACTCATGCACTAGTACTGTAAATGTCATATTTAAAGTTGTCATACAAATTATAGTCCACAAAGTCCTATTATGCCACATGCAGAAAAGCAGGGGACAAATATACTTGGACTGGCCTTAATTATTAACGCCAGTAGGGGTAACCTGTTCTGAAGGACACTAATCCTATACTCATCCCTCTTATGTCCACCACTTTTACTACGTTGAATGAATACTAAGAAATCGGTCAGATAGTTGTATTAAGATCCTAGTTACTTCCTTGTTCAATGTCCATGACAAAACCACTTCTTGACGCACTAATCGCGTTCTATCGCTTCATTACTTCGGCTACAGCAGTACTCGTACGCAAACTGAAATACGTTTATGGAAATCACTGCTTCTCGAAAAACCAAAAACTAACGTTTTGGTTTAAGTAAAATGAAAATGAAATAAAATTCTCAATAGTCTTTGTCCGTAAATATACCGAATTTGAAGTTAACGGTTTGTTGCTTAAATGCACAACCCATAATATCTGCACCAGAATGAGAAGATAATGAGAACTCTTGATTTAGTTGAATTTGAGTTAACTAGTGCATTGCTGCGTTGAATAAAATGGATCCACCCACCTAGATCCAACAGTCTGTTCCTGGAAATACTTACCGAAGATCAGAACAAAATATATATTGGCAAAGTTCTGTCTAAACATAATCTTCTTATTATCGATTGTGGGTACTTATTGTTGGTTGCCAATTGGTGTAAGAAGAGGCCCTAGTGGCGAACACTGTTTGTTGTCAATATTATATTATTAATGTATTAAAAAATGTGAATAAATAATTGATATTTGTTTAAAATTTGAGTTCTATTGATCTGTTCTAGTACTGTACCTAAGGATCTTAGAAAAATAAATACGAAAATTAATCTTATCAAAGGTCTTTAATTATCTGCGCGGCTTGAGTGTCTTAAAACATTTGTTCCGTAATAATTTTGTGGATATCAAAATAACGAAACCAATGATTTAGAAATTAACTAATTAAACACAACTTACTTTGAATGTTGTGAAAACCGCTTTCACTGCAATGTGTAGGTTAATGTAAAGTAAAGATGGTTCTAGATCATCGATGTATGGCAGTTCCATGTTTGATATGTTCTTCTATTATACACATCAGTATACTATATGTCATCTAATGGGGGAATTGGTTCATAGAATAAAATGGACAGATAATTTTACCAGAGCCTCCTTTAAATTGTTTCTCATTATGTTAAAAAAATACGTTAAATAGGGGAGATTTTACTTTTGAGAAAATTCGTAAAAAATGTATGGATGAATGTACATGAAACGCTGTTTTGTGTAATGGGGTGACGGCTGTGTTCATTTGTTTAAAAGGGGGTCGCCATACGTAACAGTTTAAGGACTTTGAGTTATGAGATCTGCTTCACCAAAAATGTACATTGTATATCTTAATGAGTTCTCAGTCTGGTTACATTTAATGTTCATACTAAAGAAATGTCTTTGGAGTACATTGTCCGTGAATTCATGAAGTTAAGTACAAAGAAGCAAAAAAAATGATATCAGATCTTAACAATATAGAGATCGATATCCACGTTGATCGTCGATACAGTTTACTGGGATGAATATATTAAACTAATGTCGATAACTGATATAACATCACTGAGTCTGATCTTTGAATATAGACAAAAAATGTTACAAATATCGATTGATTTTAATTATTCTGGTAGTCCTATAATATTTTGAACTCTTACCATTCAAAACGAATACTTCTTCATGATCATTGTTCAACCTTTTTGACACATATGTTGCCATGAAATTGCCTTTGTCTCGTTACAAAATTGAATGGATATTTACTACACGTTGCAATTTGCCTTGCTTACCGGTTCAAAACTATAGATGCTGAACATAGAACTGTCTATTGTCCTGCCTTCCATCCTGACAACAGAACGAATCTTACGTGATTTATAGACGTTAAGACCTATTTGTTACCATATTGATTGTTAAAACACTACACCCATTAACTGATATTTTGCATTAATCATCAGAGTATGATGCAGACTGATGCTTTTTGTTGTTTCCTCCTATAGATGAATAATCACACAGCTTGGTTCCCTGCCACACTTATGTTATGAACTCATGATTCAAATTCACACGACTTTGAAAATACAGACGGTTACATAATTCACAGATATATATTGACTCTTGACATTGTGATTACCTGTTGCTAAGGAATCTGTATGGACATTTTAAAACCAGGGATTAACTGTTTTTGAATTCAATGGAGCAAGTTTTACACGTATAAAGTTTAAGTATTTTAATTTGTTCGTCCTGCTTTTGATTATCAACATAAAACATTAACACATTTCACGAATCATGACACCTATAGTCTATGCCTGACTATAACCTACCACGAATTGTTGTCTAAAGCGTCAATTGAGCTTCAAATGATTGACAAGATAAAGATATTGTACCACAATCACGGTGGCAATACCTTAAATAGTTATTATATCCATGACGATAGGGTTTAATGTAAACTAGTGATCTTTATCTGTAACGAGTGATCATTGTTAGTTAATGGATTCCTTCGTCTTAATGCATTCCTTCTTGTTTTGTTCTGGAGGCTAAACCTGAATGATATGCAAACATGAGGCTTGGCTTACCATAACATTTGCTGATTTCAGTCCAGACAGAGATGTATACTAGATATCCGACAGGAAACACCATTCAAGAAAGGATTAATGAAAACCCTCAGCTTGACAGCTGTACAGCTTGACAGTGAAATATGGTTGTATGGTAAATATAACTATGAGGCAAGATGTCTTCCAGTTTCATTGGTTCTCATTATTCCAAATCAGTTAAATGCATGAATTAACTACATTCCGGGATCCAGCATCAATTCGTTTGATTTTTTCTCGATCATAATTTGACTGTACTATTATATGTGGAGCATAGTTGCGTTAAATTAATGCATTTTTAACGTATTACTCTTACCTTCACTAAGAACCACTTTCATAAGGTCAATCATTGTTATTGATATCATTATGATCAAATAATGACTACGTAAGAGTATTTAAGTTGTCTATCAAGAAATATGTCGCCAATAAACACAAGGACATTAAATTGTGATCACTAATCATGATGATATCACAAACATAAGATAAAGTAAAGTAATCTGATGACTCATGATTACGAAGCGGATATCTATAATTTGACATTGCTAATTTCAATCATTCCCTTAAACTCTTTATTTTACCGGAGGCAATATTTATACTCGTTGAAACCAAAGACTGCAGTCTGCTTAATCCAAACAGTCGTCGGACAATGGTCAGTCTGCTGATCACTGAGCTAATTCCTGTAATAACAAGGTGGGGCGTAGACAATTAATACGGATATACATGAAATGTAACATGTAATGCTATAGACACGTTGACTGGATTACTTATACAATATAAGGTCTTCATGAGACAGAACTTCTAGACATTTATTCTAGTTGATAACAAAATATGAATTTACCTGCTTCTTTTTTGTCTGACTGATGTATGCTAAATGTTCATCTAATTCACCTTCAGTACAACAACGTACATGCCATGAGTTCATCAGTCCTTGCAAAGCGGGTCATTTAGTTCGCTCTTTTATGAAAACGTGGTTATCAGTGCAATATAGATACAAACTTAATCGTTTTAAGAAGTTAATTGTCATTGTTTGCCACAAACTACAGATTAGCTTATAGATCCATCCGTTGATAATAGACATCTTCAGACCACTTTAGATATTGTACTGATTACATCATGAGAAAGATATATCGAAAGCCTTAATTGAAACACTCTAGATAAAGTATCTGTCGGGGTGACATTATGTACTACAAGCATACCTTATGATAACCAGACAGGACCACTGTACACATTACAAAACTGTTATTGAATGCACTTTATTATGGGGTCACTAAACAGGTCGTGTACGTGTTGGAAGATTTTAATTTGCTTCCTATCAAATGATTTAGATGATAGTAGAAAGTGCGTACGCTCATAGAGGTAGTTTCCGGTAGAGTAACCAAGTACCCCCCCCCCCCTCAAACATTATAATTCACTGTTAGGATTTTGTTCTAACGTACCGCTTGTTAAAAACAATACGCTGGCAAACGGGTCTAAAAAATACAAGAATGTCTTATTTCAATCTTTTAAATTCATATATTCTGGAGGTGAGCAACAACAGCACGGGGTATGTTTTGCACTGAAGAGGTCATTGGCAAACATATTCTAGGACAGTCGACATGAACAATCAGTTAAATAACTCAACAGCTGTCGTTCTTTTTATGTATACTTTCGGTCAAAATTCATAAAACTTTATACTCCAATTTTAATATTTACATCTTTATTGACTTCACATGATGAAGTTTTATTTGAACTCAGATTAAACGCATGTTTCAAAAACCATCCGAAAAGACAAAAGACATGAGAAGCAATGGTGAAAAGATAAAACAAGTTGAAATCTTCAAATATCTATAAAGTCTGATTTCTTTTGATGGTATAGACATTATAACTATAAAAATAAACAGGTGCCAGGATTGTTACGTGATGCATGATCGACAACGTTCACCGGAGACCATGCCACAGATGAGTGAATGAGTGATTATTACTAACACATAGTATTCACTTGTTTTAATAACAATTATGTATAATTCTATAGCACCATTTTCTTTAAGAATAAAATTAAATAAACATTAAAAGTAAAGCAGTCACTCAAAACGTTTTACAAATCAGTTAACTTAAAACAATTAACAAGACGACAATCAAACATGAAACTAAAAATCTTACTTATACAACAGCATTTCAGACAAATTAACAAAATCTCAGTCCCAGGAAATAAAGGACATATTGCTAACGAACTGCAAAAGAATAATACATAATTATTCCTCAACCGGAAAGGCGCCCAGGGGTAGAAGGTTGACGGGGTTCCCGTGTACTTAACATAGAAGAATATCATCAAAGAATTATCAAATTTGTAAAAACAAAGTCATCAACAAACAAATGATTTACATAGCGTGATGTAGCCGGCCCCGGGGTGGAGACGCATGGGTTTGCCATACCAAATGAAACAGTTAAACCTTTAACATTTAACCTACTCGTAAGTTAAATCAAAGATGTGATGATTAAGGTGTTGTTTTTTTTAATAATTACATCCCTAGATTGTATTTCTCTATATAATTTCATATAATCAATCGTGCAGTTATATTACCATAATGCACGGGAACCATAATGCTTAGCGCGTTCATTATTGCCTTGAATTATTCATTATGACGACAAGGAAAGCGGAAATTAAGGTCAATCAATTTCCGTCTTTTGGGAAAGTATATCAAATCATTGTTCGAGGTTTGGAAAATAAAGAATAGAATCCTGATTCTCGCAAGCTTGTTAATTATTACAGGAAGTATGCGTGCCACTTGTAAGACAATAAGATTGATTAAATACATATATTCTATACAAACGGGTCGTAAAAATCAAAACTCCTCTCTCCATATATCTTCATGTTTTGGCTTGGTGTATTGTAAGATATTACAATCAGGTCCTTTAGAGTATGGATGTCTTCATCGTGTACACATTTTGGACAAAATAGTGGACATTTTGTGATATAGTCTTTGTTGTACAGACAGCCAGTGGAGAGCTTATATAATTCTGTCAGAAGATCAAACTTTCTTTTTCCGAAACAATTTTTAGAGTACGTTTTTGGGCAATTTATAACTTTCTTATGATATGATTTTAAATTCCAGACAGGTAACAAGTTACAGTACTTTGACAGAACCAATGATACCATTTGATGTGCAGCAGCTCATTTTTAACACTGTTTATTTTTTTGGTATTGTCAATGCGAGCTTATATATAATCTTAGTTATTGTCGGTAGTAATGTAATTAAATATTCATATGATATTTGTTTAGTATTACTGTCAACGCACGCATTGATGTCATGCGATACAGCAGTGTTGTTACATTACAGCCGTATGTTGATTGGGAGCGGTGATAAAGATATTATCAACGTAAGTGTCTGATAATTGTTGGTGAAGGTTGTACGGTTATCGTTCCTAAGATGTTCTTTTAAAGATGATAAGTTTAACCCATACGAAAAAGATAGGCTTGTATGTATAATCATTCAGTTTTCTTTATCGGGAGACGCTTTAGAACTTTTAAACTATTTCGGTTATCTCCAGTGTAACGTGTCCGATATGCACTGATAACATCATGTGATTAAACCCAATGAACATACTCAATATGATTTTGCAACACAGATCAATACAGCGCTTCTGAGGAGAACAACGTTATACGTTCTTGTTTCTTATACTCACATTTGTTCAGTCTGTGATTTTAAGTCGGTTTTTGCATCGTTGTTCTGTTTGATATTTTATAAAATGGATGACCAATGGCGACAGAAAATATCACAAGCCTCAGAAACACTTTCAGGATATCTCCATGACAATGAAGGTTGGACGGTTGTGAAAAATTCTAAAGGAATGAAAGTGGAACGTAAACCATCAATCTGTGAAGGTTTTACAAATGGTCAGTTATATCGTGGCCAGATAGAATATCAATGTTCAAAAGAAATTGTTTACAAGTACATTAGCCCACTTATAGAGAACGGGCTTCACAGAAAGAAATGGGACAAAGACGTTCGTGATTTTGAATGTTTAAAGAAAATCGATGAAAATCTTTGGGTTCTTCAAACTCTCACAAACAGCGTGGCATTTGGTGCGATATCAGGCCGTGAATTTATAGATCTGTGCTTGAATACCACAACAGAAGATTGTCTTTCAGTGTGTGCGGTCAGTATCGATTATCCTGATTGTCCACCTTTACCAAAGAGTGTCCGCGGCTGGAACTATCCAAGTGGCAGTTTGATTATGTCTGTTCCGGGAAATCCTAATCACTGCAAATTGGTGATTTTCTTTCAACCAGATATCAAAGGGATGATACCAAAGGCCCTGTTAGAGTCTGCTGTTCCTGGTTCTGTGGCTGGTGCGCTGAATCATCTTCATGCTCAACTAAAGAAAGATGGCCACATTCAAAAATGATTTGTGATTGTATAACATTCATTGCTATAATTGGACTTTTTGAGGACATGGAGAGATTATGTTATGACACATTTAATTACTAGTTTAGTTTGAGTATTCAGACATTCAGTGTGTGTTGATAAAACTTTTTTGTTATGTTTTTCGGATAATCTTAAACAGATAGTTTAAACATTTAAAAAATAATTAGATTAAACCAAGGCATGCTTATAGAGGATCTGCTGTTGTTATTTGATTTCAAGATTCAGAACAACACAACTAAAAGCTAGTTTAAAGAAGTATCAACAAAAAGAAAACAGTTATGCAATGAAACACAAGATAAATAATGTTAAACAAAAGGCATCAACAACATTCCTTTATTCTAATAATGAAATTATGTTAACTTAATAGTTACTATAGATAGATAAATTAAACATTGTCATCGAATAATTATAGTTTGAATTCGAATCTAAGTTCTTCTCTAGAGTGGCTTTAGTCTAGACCATTTTTTCAGTAAAATGTTACCGCAATACACTTTTAATATTCACTAATTAATCATCTATAATCACACTTTCCTATTATGTTTAATCAAAGGCATTGTCTTATCAGTGGATATTCCTGGTTGGAATCTTTTGACTTATGACCGGATATGTATGTGGTATATGAGGAAGCAATATTATAGGAAAACACTAACGTAATGTCATAGATAGGGCATACATTTTGACCCTATGCAACATAATTTGAGCAATGACTGATGACAAAATCATTAGATTAATGAATCAGTATACTGGAAGTAATACTGGAATACTGGAAGAAGAAGATAAATACAAAGAAAGTGTGCATTTTCTAAATTTGGTAAATGCATTTCTTATCTTGTAATATGTATGCCCCCTAAAAATCAATATGGGCAAACAAATATCAGTACCGTAACTTATGTACTAGACAACTCTTATGTTGACCCTATTCCTTATTTTTACTTAAATCTAAGAAGATTTATTGAACTGTCTATCTTAATGAAATACAATTCACTGTAGTAGTTAATTATATGAAAGAAATCCTTTTGCAGTGGTTACGAAATTGTTACTGATAAAGAATTTGAATAGCAGAGAAACTATTATAGATATCAAACTTCAATCTTTCACATATAGGTCCAAGAACAATAATAAGTAACTGCCTGAAGCTAATGACAGTTACTGAATTGTTTATGGGTCATGGCGCATACTCCAAAACCAGTGACATTAACAACTGTGTTGAAATAATTAATGAAAAAGTCCTCCGAGAAGAAGGGGCGTCACTGAAGCAAATGACAATAGTTTGTTTAATTTTTTTTTACTCAAGCGCGTTTTTTTGCTGGTGAGAGAGAATGTACAATGACGCAAAATATTTCAGTTACAGATGGCTTTTCACAGTGACAAAAACACTGTTATTTCATTATGTGCAAAAACAACTCCTACTATAGTTTAATGCAATTCAAGATCGTCATCAATTTAAGAATTTGAAATAAATTATATGCATACCTATGCCATGTTTAAAAGTTATGATTTATGATTATCTGTTTTAAAAAACAGTGTATGCTTTTCTGTCCATTGGGTTATTTATAAGTTGTCATTGTTAAACGCTGATAGACAAAACAAAAAAGAACAAACCAATCACTCATTTCCTCTATCTATTTTTATGCATCACTCGTTCATCCCACATTCCAAAATAAGCATCATGACACAAGTACCATGTATATACACACACAGGTGTACGCATGCATGCAAAAAATCAACATATACATATTTCTAAATTTAGATGTGTATGTAGTTTGTGCTTTTGTTTACTAGTCATAAGCGGCGTGTCATCAATTTGATATCATTCAATATAATATATAAAAGCTTATTTGTACTATGTATTGTATTAACCTCGACCATGTACCTGTTTTCTGCATTTTTCCACTACCCAGAGTGTTCATATGTCTTGTTTTATCTTAACCTTATATTACATTAAGTTACAACTTTAAGAAAGGTATCTATATAGAATTTCATCGTTTGGTTCCCATCGTAAAGCAAATAAAATATTTTGTACAATTTCATTAGTGAGCCCAAATTATTTTCGTCTATTCATGAAAACAAACACTTTAATTCATCCCCGGTGTGAAATGAACTACAAGTTGCCACAAAGATCAGTGCCCTCTGTGGGGATCAAACTCAAGCCATTAGACCACACTTATCCCCTGACGAAAAAATGGTTTAATATGATTAACATTCTTATATAAATATTAGATATTCATACGTTAACATGCTGATGAGTCGGCAAAACTCACAAAGCTAGATATCGAATCTTAAGCTCATCAAAAAAAGTATTTCTTCATTATTTTCAACAATCTGTAGTATTGTTAATTGGTATCACTTGAGATATACAGCTACATTTATATTATAACAAGCTATATAGTCATACCGAAGTAGTGCATATAACCGGTGTTCTTCATATAAAAAGTGCTCAAAATATATCTATTTAACACAAATCTTTATTATACCGATTGTGATCAGTTTCTTTTCAATTCTTGAGATGTCGTTTTTCTAATTTTTTTGGGGGAATTTCTTTTTGACTTATTGATTTCCCCGATTTGAAGTAATACTCAGAGTACAATGTAAAAAGAAGTCAAAATGATTTTAACAGACAAACTAAGCTAACTTCTCAGACTAATATTCTAAGATATAAATAACACATAAATCAATCTTACGATTTTGTTCTTCGCCTCTCTTTTCCGATCTACTGCTTTTTGTATGTTCTGCAAAGTGCTTATGTTGCATTTTAAGTACTATCAAACGCAAGACTAGGATCTAGCAGAAAATACTAAAAGGGAAAAGCAGGAGGGGAGACAAAAAGAAGGCAGAAAATCTATTTCTAGAAATTTATTGGTAAAACCAATTTACTAGGAAGTTTTTGACAAATGTATTTTCAAAACTTCCTTATAAATATATTCTCATAAATAACGTACCACTCACATAACTAGCATACTAGAGAAATGCTTAGAGAAATATTTAACCTCTTGCAAGACAAAATGATATGATTGGAATTTTTGCTCATTCATGACCTCGTTATTCATAGCACCAGACTTTATAAAAGTCATGCAGATTGTATGTCTAGTAATTAGCCGACTTACAAGAATATAAAGATGTTTCTAATATTTATCAAAATGTATATGGGCAAGGATAGTTTCCATAAGTAGAATTGGTTGAATATAACTTCCACTTACAGTGTCTAGCCAGTTCCTATATTTATGCAGTACTTATATATTTATCAAAACACATCTGAAGACAAATTGCTGCATAATTGATGTTGCTTATCATTTGAATTCATTGCCTGATAAAACATGTTTAAAAAGCCTTGATAACTTGTCTAGCCGAATGACCTTGTGTAGTTAATTCATATACAAATGTTATTTTGAGTCTAGTAAACATAGAATAAAATATAATCAGAAATTCTAACGGCTTTAGGAAAGCAGGACTGTTATCTTATTTTCGTGCAAACAATTATTATCGATCCTTTTGCTCTTGTTAACGGAAACCAGCAAACGATATGATGATTTTGTTTGATACTTATTTATTTTTGACTTATTATAAATTTGTTGCTTGATGTCGGCACAATCTTCATTTTCTTTTCTTTGTGATTTCTTTTTTATTTAACTACCTTTTTTAGCAAAACTTATCTAGATTAGGAAATTTGTGTAGGTGGCTTCTCCAGTATATTGCATTTTTCTAAACAAATAAAATAGTTATTTTGATACTAATGTTATAAGAATTGGAGTTTCATTTTCTATTCTTATTCCTAAAGTCACCATGAATTATTTTGTAGGAAAGTTCAAAGGTATGCGTATTTTGAAAATCGGCTTCCATTTTAGCCCCCCCCCCCCATAAAGTTCTGCAAATCATTATACATGCAATGGCTCTTATATAAATATAGATTCCTGTAACACTTCAACATTGTTATTGTCTTGATTTCGCTGAGATTGTCAACAACTGGCATTGATAAACTATATTTTGTTTTATGTGAATAAAAAATATTTTTTAATAATCATTATTTACAAAGTGTACTTTGCCTGGAGAATAAACTGAATTTATTTTCATTCATGGTGTTTTAGAATTGAAATTTCAATGCATGGAAATGAATCAAGAACAAAGTGAATGACGAATACTAAACAAAGTGTTACATATTCTGAAGACTGCCTGAAATTGTTTTTAAATTGTTGAAACAGTTGTTAACTTCAAACGCTTCATAAAAATACTTTAAATGCATTTTTTTATGATCCGTCTCTGTTTTCAAGTATTATCGAGCTTGGATATTGATAGCCTTGATTACGACAGCAGAGTATCATGAAGGTATCGATCATTATTAGCTTGTCACAAAAGTTACTTTAGTGCGTCTTTTCGTGTTCAATATATATGTTAAATTATCTCGAGACAAATTTTATCAAAAATGAATCACCATGATTTTCTACTTTCTGCTCGTATTGCCTTCTTGATCTATGACTTTTTGAAAATTCGGTAAAGTCTATAAACGAATATAAACGTGTAAACAAGATAGGTAGACACTGAGTCATCAAATTGCCAGAGATAAAATCCTTGGAAATTGTGTTGAGAATTGATGTATCTTTCTCCAATCTGTTGGGTAGACTATTTACCATAAAGATACTTTCTTTGATTCGTAACATCTCAAAAGATTCTTGGGAAAGAAATCGGGATCAATATTGTTTACGACGTAACCTTTGATCTTTATTTCACTGTCTTGAAAGGTCAATTAAAAAGCCAGAAAAGGGATAAAGCAGCGATTCTCGCCCGGGTTTTTGTGTCTCTCACGGGATTGTCTCGATTCACACAAAATGTATTAGACAGGATTGGCTTAGACGAAAGAAATATATATAGAAAGGGAAATCCTTACTGGAAGTCATTTACATAATAACACTTGCTTAGTTTGCATGGCGTTCCATGCAGGGATCATCATATATGTGAAAAATACATTGTTCATTAAAAGATTGAGTGTAACATCTTCTTTGTTCGTGATTCATGTTGAGTTTTTCCAAATCCAATGATCTACGAATCTCATTTAAAATACAGATTCACGGTCTCTTCCTGTTTCTTTACAGGTCTGCCATTGAGTTCCTAAATATTTATTTTATTTCATTCACATAATATTCATGTAACAGCACGAGTACGATATTTATATTTTCTGCTTATAATATGCAAGGTGTGACAAGGTTTTTATACATTCATACAATTCAAAAATAGGTCGGATTCGAATATCCGACAATCTCACTTTTTTGACAAAATCACAGGGTCAGGTACCTGTACATGTCAGATATTTGACAACTTACTGTATTAAGTTCTTAGCCATGCATTTTGTTCAGACGTGGTAATCACAAGCAGTCCCGGTCTAATCCGATAAAACCGTATGTGGCTTAGATTGGGACAGACTGTGAGATAAGTCAAGGTTGTTTTCGAATGTTATGGGCAAACCCGTAAAATGTTAACATTTTTATTCTGCTCTAAGTTAAGAAAAAATCAATAGTGAGCTGTCTCAAGAATATCATTAATTATTTGGTGAGTTTTACCTCTAGTTATACATGTTTGCTTTATCAAACCACAAACTTCATTCAAGAACGTTATCAATTTGGAATATGTTTTTATCATAATTAACTTGCAATGGCATTTGATCATGGAAATGCAGTTTTTAAACGTACGGATTATTTAACAGTTTGTTTGAAAATAGCGATTCCCTATGACTCTTCAGAAAATATATTTTTGAAAAAACAAGTATTATTTTGTAGTTATGCGAAAGCGGTTCCTTGTCAACGTCAACAGCTGTTGCGTATATGACTATAGGTATAGAATAGCTGGTACATCCTATCTTGTTAGAGTATATCAAAACTGATACGATTAAGTACAAATACGCTAAAGCTAGGTGTATGGGGAGACGGAAGGGAAAATTAGTGTTTTGGGAGATTTATACTAATTTACACATTTAATAAATCTTGATAACCACATGATTGGGAACAAAACCAACGTCATTCGGAATCCTAATCTGGACGCCTAAGATACTTGCCTTATGAACATTATATATTCAATTTCGTTCAGATCAAATTTTTAAAGTGAAAGGTTGAATTTTTACAGAGGAGGTTCGGAAATGCACATCATTTAGTTAAAGACAAGAGTAAGTGAGTTTAGATTATGAAAAGGTGAAGATGCACAGCTCATTTGGAGACATACAGAGTAAGTGAGTTTAGATTATGAAAAGGTGAAGATACACAGCTCATTTGAAGACATACAGAGTTTAACTCTCAGACACTGTCTTGATAGCTTTCTCCACATAGATGCAATTGTAGAGGAGATGCTGTAACTTAATGTTTTTACGATGGACTCTAGGAAACGGTAGTTATTAATGTAGTTGACTTTTGTTAAAGTTTGTAAGTCTAGTTCTAACCTAGAATAATCGACGTTGTGGGGATCTCGTCATAACTCTTCAAATGTAAGTATGAGAAAAGGAAAGACTTACAACGCTGCGTCCGTACGGATGTTGTTGCAAAGTGATGTACAATTATTCTTGAAGAAATGTTCATAGACGTCACGGAGGTCTGCCAGAACTGGCAAGTACGCTGTGGGATGCCCAACCTCAGATATGACAATACAACTAGTATATATTCAAATGGTTAATCTGACCTTTATACAGAGAGAGAGGATATGAGTTAGAATGCCTCTGCAACTGAAAGGATAGCCGCAATTCCTCCGAGCATATGTTTCTGTATATAGCATTTCATCTGAGGTCAAAGATGAGCTTCAGACACAAGTCTGTCAAGGCATTGTTGCATTGAGATGGTTCCAATGCAACAATGCCTTGACAGACAAAGACTTGAGACAAATCTTGAGGTTTGTGACAATGGAAAGAAAGACACGTTATCTTTGAAAGTGACAAACCGTTCCTATCCCATTGAACAAAACTTACGAGATCACAAGTGAGATCGAGAGTGAGATCACACGCTATTTTCTGGTAAGGAGGGTGGAAAGGGTTGAGCCTGAAATGACACAATTTGATACCGAGGGCTTCAGAAGCCTGTCGACTGCCATTTTCAGAGACCTACCAAAATGGACTGATGACAACTTTTTTCTCCAGATATCCATGACAAGACAGTTTGTGTCAAACATTATCAAAGTGCTTAATGATTACAAGTGCAACAGTCCTTTCGTCATTGTCATTGCAACGACCATCATGTACTCTGTTGTTGGTGACTGTCAAGACAAAGTTGTATGATATCTCTACATAAAGACTATATAGTATTATTTTGTATGGGGTTTGTGTTAATATCACAGGTGGTTTCAAACATTTTTTGACATTAATTTAAAATTAAACATCCAATTGGTTATAAGGGGCATCATGTCACAGCCAAGTTTGAACTAGGTGTAGCCAATATGCTAACGGCAAAATGTTGTTCAGTCACCTAATTATGTGGCCGATCATAGAGCTCGCCATGTTTTTAGAAAAATACGTTATATTTGTCCTTATCAATGCCAATTGACAAAGTAAACATATCAATTTAAATATTAGCCTCTATAGAATTACGGCACCAATGTGGAGGACATTTATCCTCCTGGGCATGACTGCAGCATATTAAAGGACAAAGACTGGGATGAGAACATTTAAACAAACACGGGAAAGGCCACGGCTACAGGGAGCGGACCACTGGTCATGCCTGCCATTGTCTGAATGTCCGAAATGCTTTCTTTCTGGTTACTGTCCCCAAATAAAGTACTATCTCTCTACACACTCACTGGGATTTCTTTTTAAGGACATATCAGGGGAAGCCATTGATCAATACAAGAGAAAGAAAATGTTTGAGAACGGAGAAGTTTAAGGAAAAGAACAAACATACATGAGACGATTTGAAATAGCATAAACGGATTAGGTAACTGACATTTTTTTTATTTGAATTCATAGTATTTCATTTCTGTATTACATGTCCTTCATCTTAAATGGTAATTTACGATGTAAAAATGACATTAACGAAAAGAGAGAAAGTGAAAGAAAAAAGATATATAGATAACTAGAGAGAGAGAGAGACAGAGAGAGAGA
>JAUUEB010049198.1:0-16138 GCA_032362205.1 Clione limacina
CGAACTAATGGTCGTATCGTAAAAAGAAATACATATTTGTAATCGTCTCGACAACACCTTTAATTTGCAACCAGTCTTGATCCATTCTGAGCATGTTGGTTTTTTGACCATTGGTCAGCCCTAGTGCTCAGTTCGTTCAGGTTGATTTTTTGGTGATCGCAACATTTTGTGTCTATATACCCTTAGATTAATAAAAATCAAGTCCCGTTGAGTCCTGTGGGGGTGCAGAGAAACCTCTCATTCCCCCCCTAGTAGAAGGCAGAATGTGTCATTATAGTTGTACATTGATAAGATATGTGATTGTGAGAAGGCAGAATGTGGCGAAACTGCGTCACTCATAGGAAAAACAATTTTCTTTGTTTGTAATTTTTATTTCGGCCAAGAACCAATACTGAAGAAGATGGAGCCAAAGGTTGGTATTGTCATGAGATAGGGTTTACAACTTTTTACACTTAATGGTCTTTTAGTACAAAAAGGGTATGTGAAGACAATTATAAAAGTAAGATCAAATTTAGGTATCGATCCTGAACCAATTTCATGTGGAAAATTTTGTCTCTCTAACTTTCTTTTTTGGGTTACAAAGGACATGTCAAATACTCAATTATAATTTAAGTGTATACAAATGTCAAGATTAAGTGCCTCTTGTGTAGTATGACGACATCTTACAATCATCAGCTTTGAAAGATAAGTATGTCAGCTACAGAAAGTATAATCGATATATTTCTCGAGTTAAGTGTTCCTTTAATCTTTCGACCCTTACAAATACTATCATTACAGTTTTACAACGATGCAATTTGTGAGAATGTAAAATCAATTCTCTTGTTTTTTATGTCAGTCAATTGCCACGGGGTCACTGACTAAGTAAGATGAAATAGGGTTTACCACTTGTAGTACGCAATGGCTTGTTTGATTATTATTGATTTTTATTTCGGAGGAGATGATTAAAGTAAAGGGTTTACCGTTATATACCGTATCCTCATTAAGATTGTGTATAGGAAATATACATTGCAGTGTCATTCATGGCTTTCATTTCATTATCGAACTAAAACCATCAGTTAATTCACTTTATGAATGAATTTAATTATCTGCGCTTGTATTCGTCTTGCGTTTATTCCAGGAATACACATGTTAACGAAATTTTGTTCTCATATTATGGTGTACAAAATGACTCTCAAAGCAAAGTTTGAGAAAAGAATTCTATCCATAACTGCTATACATAAAAATAGCATACACTTTATTCATCAAAAACGGCAATTACACAGACATGATCTTTTCAGGTTTAGATAAAGAAATAGAAATACTATTAAGCAAACCTCACAGCATATATGACATTGAAGTAGCATGTGTTATTTGAAGATAAAGTAGCAATAAATGATAAAACAAAATATAACAGATAATGCGGATAACTTGAACCAGTGTTTGAACGAACAATTGTACGGATTTTGGCAATGTATACATTTATCATCACATCTCAAAGATGTCATCTCCCTTTTTATATATATATATATTTCTGCTCGATCTGCGGTTAGGTGCTGTAAGTGAGTATCTTATCAACCACTTGAAACCAGATGTTTCTATTTATAACAGGTCGGGTGTTGTACGATTTTTTATCGGAAAGTTATAAAGAAACATCGTGTATTTTTAATCATTAACGTACAAAGAAAAAAAGATTCGGCTAAAACTTAGCAATTTCGAAGTTAACTAGCTGTCAAAGCATGCCCAAATATTCCCGTTATTTGATTTTCTAACACTGAAGAGTCTAGACACAAAGGAGCAGGACATCTTTAGAATAGACACAGCCTTAACGATAATTAAATGCTTTTTTGTATGTTCATTTATATCGGTTTTCCTCTAATTGTGTCAAAGTAAGAATCATAAGACGCAATCTATCGTAACATAATCATCTTTAAAAGCAAACTGCTATTTCCCTATAATCTTATTCTGTTGTGTACAATTTTCGGTTTTAACAACCACAGTAACTATTTCCCTACGCATCTCATTAGTAATTATTCTGAAAATGTCTGTATTAGTTCACGGTGCGTCAATGAATGTTAATGATGTGGCCGTTTCGTACCTAACTTTCACTCAAAGTTTATGGAAAAGGAGACATTCGTTACAAGATTAAGTCTTGATTCATTTTGTCTTCTTTATTTTTTAATTCATGATTGAACTGGCCAATTGCCAAGGAACTGAGACCTGGCCAGATGAGAGCGCCAAGCTGAATAACTTTGAATATATAGCCTAGGAGCATGAGCATATCCATCTTTATAAAGTAGACAACAACTGAAGAAAGCTGATGTTTTTTGAAAACTTTCCTAAAAGCATTTTGCATGCATATTTGATGAGTCCTTTTGAGACTTGATTTAGCTTTTTGCGTACTAAGGAGTAATCAAAGATGTGAATTTATCATTTTTGTATTTTGATAAAGACATTGCAATATAATCATTGTCTATGGTAAACGCAAATACAAAATCGATCATTAAAAAGACATCTTTGACATCGTTTTTTCTACAATATTGTACCAACCTTAACAAATAACGCTTTCAATCATTTAGAGTGGACAACAAGTCAAGGCTCATCATGTATCATACACACTGGCAAAAACATGATGTGCATGTCTGAAACAAAATATCGAAAAAGTCACCAGTTTGAAATACGTCAAAGTCTTTAATCTTCCATGGTTGAAATCAAGCCTATACCGCCGTTTTAACCTTAATTCATCTCCTATCAAAAATCATTAATTTTTTTTGCAGCCAACCTAGTGATCTGGTATTTAGTTTTTATTGCTCGCCGGTAAAACCAATTTAGTTGAGATTTTCCTTATATGCGCTTTGTAAGTAAACGGGGTTTATCAAAATAGCTAAGATTATGGCCAAGATCTCAAGGATCCGCTGCGTAACAGTTTGATATTTTGCATATTGTGACAAGTAAGGTTTATAAGGGGGTGCAATTTTGGTTATTTCAATATTAATTTTTATTTGTAAGCCAATTCCATATACAGTTTTCAGACATGCAAGTATTTCAATAAGGGCAATCCGTTTAAGTGGTAATTTTTGGGATTTGAATTTGACAACATTGGATATTTTGGAACGCCGGTAAAACCAATTTAAATGAGTTTTTCCTCATATGCGCTTTGTAAGTAAACGGGATTTATCAAAAATAACTAAGATCTTGAATAATTATGTTCCTGGTCTCAAGGATCCGCTGAGTAACAGTTTAATATTTTGCATATTGTGACAAGTAAGGTTAATAAGGGGGTGCAAGCTTGATTATTTCAATATTGTGTTTATTGTTTAACCAACTCCATGTACAGTTTTCAGACATGCAGGTATTACAATACGGGCAATCCGTTTTTCATTATATTGTATTTGAAGTGTATATTAATGTCAAGATTAGGTGTCTCGTTTGTAGTATGACGACATCGTATATCGTACGAGCATCATCTATGAAAGACAAAGCTATAGTCGATATATTTTTCTAGCTAACTCATCCTTTAGTTGACCCCTACAATCACTTCCATTATAGTTGTACTACGATGAGATATGTTAGAAAGGCATAATTTGCTTGATTCGTGACACTCAGGGAAAATCAATTCTCTTTGTTTGTGAGTTTTATGTCGGTCAATGACCAATTACGAAGTAGACGGCGTAACTGATTTTTCATACACGTCATAGGGTTTACAACTCAATAACCTTGTTGGTTATTATAGACTAGCGACTTTGTCTCGATCTTCTGTTAGATGCAGCAAATTCAAGTCTAAGTTCGCTGTACATTATTATACACAATTGATGATGTCTGAATGGCTGTCTTAGTATTAAAACAACCGTATGAGAGAATCCGTACATCTAACAGTAAACAACCGTATGAGAGAATCCGTTCATGTAACATATTTTTGTCTCATTCATTAATCTATTGTATAATCCTATTCTTGCGGTTTCTTGTAACTTTTACCTTTTTGTATCTCTTATTTTGTGCTTCTTTTTTAAGCTTCATGACGTAATGATTTGTCTGCACCGGAAAGAATTAATATGTTGTTGTCATGCAATCTGTGAATAGAGAAAGTTTAGAGTCTTACGTTTAAATCATCCTGTCATACGAGATTATACAAGCCAACTAAGGTCAAGGTCGTTATGAAGTGGTGTTATCAAATAAAAAGGAAGTTAATGCTATTAAGTGGATTTTAAATTGGTTCATGATATCTTAAAAACTGTATTAACGTTAAAATCAATTTAAATATGATTAAGTCGCCGGAAGGAATGCGATCCTTATCACGCTGATATGATTTTCTATTATCAAGTTGCACGATAATTTACCATGATATTATAACAGCTACTTTTGTTGACCGATTATAATCCTGTTATAAGTCAAGAAGCTGATGAATCGAAAACCTGTTTATAATCATAAATCTTATTAAAAAAAATATCATATTGAATATAAAATGATTATATACGGGTAATTGTTCGTGTTATGTTGCGTTCTTATAATGCCTTTTTATATAACACAAGTTATAGTATTTTTTCTGGCCAGACCAAAGAAGAATTTTTTTGTAGTATGCTTTTACACATTAAGAAAATTGTAACAAAACAAAAGTTAACAAAATAAGAGTTAACAAAACAAGAGTTAACAAAACAAGAGTTAACAAAACAAGAGTTAACAAGCATTCTCGTTTCTCTCTTAGTATTCGAATAAATTATTGAAAACACAGTTATTTCTTTTATCAAACTATCGATGGTTTTCTAGTTTTGGATTATTGAATAACGCATTTGTATATAACATATGTCGCTCTTATCTACACATATATACTAAAATACAGTTATAAACCAAAGAATGGAGGTAGTTAAAGCGTGTGAGGAGATCAGCAACAAACGATTACAATACAATTAACTCTCTTTATAATGTGTGATAAAATATGCCACTTGGTTAATGATATTTGCCAATACACAAATGTTTAGTTAAAATACTAGTTCATTCTACACAACCAAGCTCGTTAAAACTGAAAACAATGTTTTCCCGGAAGATACAATACTTGAGCATATCAGAGCAGAGCATTAAACCCAAGTTCTGTCTAAATATTGTGCCCTTGGGGAGTTCAAATCCCATGTCGGGTTTTACCAGACACGGAACTTCACCAAAGGCACATTTTGTCCAGACATATATTGACCACTTTATCAATCTCCATCCTATTGTGAGTTCTAAATCTACGAGCATTAGTGACCCCTAGGCACTCACTATTAACAGATTTAGTGCCCAGACAAAATGCAATAATCTACTTCAAAATGGTCTTAACCAGTTCCGAAAAATATATGGTACTTTAGTTTTTATGTCAATTTGGATAACCATAAGGATGATTTATTCTTTATCTTAATATTTATATTCTTCGTCAGACTGATCAAATACCTCATTCTGTTTAATGCGTCTCGTTGGAGGTGACCGCCTGCCGGCCACTCAGCTTTGCATTGTCTGTGCGGTGCGGCACTCTCCCTCTCACAGATTTATAGCAGTACTCACTAGTCGTTTGGTCATGAGATAGCAACGTGCGCGAATCTTATGTGATACAATGGCTTTCTTCTATAACTTCCTGTGATCAAGTGTAGTATAACGGCTTGTGTCGACGTAATTCATTCATGTTCTTATTTGTAAACTACTGAATTCCTGGCATATGTTGTGTTAGTGGACCAAATTTCATTTACACAAGAACAACTGGATACACAATCATTATAAAAATAATAAATTAGTCTTCATAGTTAATAATTGTTTTCGCGAAAAAGGAAATGATGATGTTTTGAGCACTTATATGTTTCTGATTTTGAGAAAGTACTAAACTTAAAAAAGAACAAAAGTCAAAACAAAGAAACCGATGGTAACCACATTAAATCAGACAACTCTCATTTTTTTAAAAAGATTACAGATATGTGAAGATTTAAAACGAAAATAACCTTGCGTCTGATTAAGAAATCATGAATATAACAGATTTAAGGGCATTCTCTATAAAACGTGATTCATTTGATTTAAAAAAATCTAAAATTGTGACGAAGCTCCTTTTATTTAACGGTATTTGGATCATTCAATTCATAGGTTGTAGATGATCACTTAATGAATGACACATCTGCTTTACAATTTTCATTACCAAAACTCTTTCAAATCACCCTGTTGATTTAGAAATATATGAGAAGAAAACCCAACACGCATTCATAAGCCATCAACAACAATAAATCATAATGTTTTATAAAACTTATTTAAGGTAAATGACATTCTATGTCTTCTGTAGATATACTCTTTATAAAAATAAATATTCCGATTGAAGTACGAAAATATAACTAAAGAAAATCTGACGCTTTCCTTATTGTAATTTGTTATACATACATCATCTTGGACTGAAAAAATGTCATGGTTGCACTTAAGCAACGCGTGGCTAACCTGTAATCATTTATACATGTTTGCTATCTTACGTCGCCAGTTTATGCGATACAGTCTATGATGAAAAGTGAAACAGACATAAATGAAAATATCAACATTTTGAGTTTTAAACTCTGTCCTCTCCTAATATGAAGACAAATTAAACCGTTCTTTTGATGAATTCCCACTACATCCGATATAAAAGCGAGAAGTAGTACCAGTGTACTTAGTAAGCTATTAATTAGTTTCTATTATTTACGTAATCCGTACTTCATGACCCAAGTAACAAGTACAATGATTGCTCTCTATTACTCGAGACTTCCTGTAAACCATGCGTGCGCAATCAATAACAGTCGAAGACTTAGTGTGAATAAACGTTGGGATTTTCCTAATCACTGATGACACTTCTTCGATACATGATCTTGTTTACTAGCTAGTTTTCATTTGTGCATGGATCACTGTGATATATGTCAATAAAGGAAATAAAAAGTAATTCATCGATGCCTATTGACCTGTTGTTATAAACATACCTAAAGAAGCAAAAGCACACACAGAGGTTTAATGATTCTTGCTAAGGTCTATTATCATTAAATCTGTATTTATCAGTGGCTGTTAACTCCCAGTCCAAACAGAGTGATTTCCTTAACAACAAGTAAGTTCATATATGAACCGAATATATTTAGAATGGACAGGAAACCTAACACTTTGCTTTCATCTGTTACCCTCACCTCACGTTGAGACTTGACAGTAAGTTAACTTCAATAAATAAATAAATATACAATTGTACAAATCATATAAGGTATCTTACGAAAGAGTCTATTTCACAGTTAAAAGTTCCTAGGAATAATCTCATTACAATATAAGGATATAAAAATATGGTTAACGACTCACTGTATTGCATGTTTCATGTACTTTAACTGTAGCCCTAACCACTAGGGAAATGTTGTCGACTACATGAAAGATATGTATCACCGTGATTATTAACTTAAATGTATTATACGCACTGATTATGTACATGAGTTGAGCCAGTTTTTATCACTAATACTACTTATAATGATACGTACTCAAAAATCATGTAATATGGGTCGGTCGACAGGAGGTTAACCAATTTCTGCAACATTTGCTTTCGGCACGCATCAAACCTGTTGTATTTCGATAACCGAGCACTTTCATCTTAAATACAGGGTGAAAATAAGTTAATTCATGAAGAATACTAATTTCCTTGAATATATTGAAGCTATAAGTGAACTATCATATAAACATGTCCCTTAAAAAATTGAGTGACAGCTCTTAAAGATCTCTAAGAGCCATAATCTTCACAGAATCGTTATTAAATAACCTCAATTTTATTCAGCAAAAATAATATAATTTCCCGTAAATTCCCTACAGACCGATTTAATCACACGGATGACCTGCGTCATGTTGTAGGTCACCCGTTAAATGAAGTTTCAGAGAAGGCCTGGTATTTCTATGTTCTTTTTCATGAAGCTCATAAGCGACATAGAAATACAAACTGAAATATTTAGAACAAGCATGAGCAACGCCATAGAAAGCCCTAGTTATCATATAAATATAGTGTTTTTTTCCACTTAAATTGCAAACTATTATGCGATCTTGTGTTTCCTTTTTGTATAAAAGATATGATTTTACTGTTGATAATAGGTCTTGAAATAGTCGTGAAAATGACCTTAAATATGCTTTTTAAGAGCTGTATTAAAAAAGTACCTAATAGACACAGAACAAATATGATAGACTCAATATGTCTTGAAATTAAGCTTATCAAATAATTATATATGGCCATATATTGGAACACTTCATATATCTTAAACTTTTATTCTCAATATCTTCTAAATACAAACATAATAATACACATTTAATTTTACAATTTACAACATATTTTTATGTTTGTCTGCTCACGACCTATTTTTTTTAAAAAGGTGATAATGTTCAATTCGCAGACGGTGCATTGCATCTCCATGCCTAGCTTGGTTGTTTCAGACTCAATCAGACGGTAACATGCTTTAGCAGTCTTTGTTTCTCTAAGAATAAAAAGGAAAAAGAACAATCATACCAAACTATATTTTTGAATGATGACCATATGTAAAATAATGCAAGACAGAAAATAAGGAATTAAAATACTTACATCATCGGCAATATGCTTTTCAAAATAAAGCATGAACTCATATATAGTGATAAAATATGATAATCAAAGCAACAACGGCAGTAAAAGACAAAAGACTACATTTGATTTAGTAAAATCACTAAATATAAACATTAAAACAATAGTTGTAACACAGATATATAAGCGCAATAATAACTGAAACACAGTGAACGAACAACGATACACCTAATAGTTGTAAACTACATCACGTACAACTAAAAAGGTATATTACCTTCTTGGCTAGCTTATAATTGGATTCGTATTTTCAGAATTACAAAACAAACCGCAACACTTCGATGGATGAACAAAATTGCGTTGTGTCTACTGGTGCACGTCCACCCGTTTTTTCATTTGCGCGACTACGCCGGTGTGCCACCCTGGATGATCCAAACCAAAAATATGAAGGAAAGAATAACACACCATCCTCGGCATCTATGTCATCCTTGAATGAGTCTGCTTCCCCGATGCAGAGCGGAAAAACAACAAACACACCAGATGATACTGAGCCTATTTGTGCCACATTTTTCCCTTATAGCAGTGCCTCTCTACCTGCTAGTGGGTCGTCAACGCCTGACAACACTAGGCCAGACTTTCCTGGGAAAGATTATAGTAAAGCAAAGTCTAGACAAATCGAGTACAGATCTTGCGCAAGGGCTAGAAATTCCTCCTCGTCTTCTTCCTCTTCATCCTTTTCAACTTCCCCGACTAAAACTACACCATCGTCTACCCCAACCCCAACCCCACCACAGTCTTCTACGCAAAAGTTCTTTCCTCCCGGTTCTGTAGACAAGCCAAATAGTCCTTCCGCGATACCAACTAATATCAAAGAAAAACCAGTATTCAGACGTTATCTCTCGCTCATCGTATTTCCTTCCAGCCTGAAACAGATACCATTCACGGTTCCTACATCTCCGCATCATGGACCAGTCAACCGAGCTGCACTACGTAAAGGAGAGCACAAATCCTTGGATGAACCCTCTACAAGTGGAAGGTCGGAGCCTACATCTCCAACCACGAAGAGACCACCACTATCACCGATGTCGTCAAAGAGACCATCCGTTGAAATTCCAGGTTAGTAATTTTTTAAATTCTCGTATTAATTTGACTTAACTCATTGTCGTTAAACAGATAACTTTTCGTGAAGATACATATTATAATAGTACAATATTTTTATTCATACTTTGATATAGGTAAAAGACAACTGTTTCCTTTAGCCTTTTAACGGTTTTGCGCATCCATTTCAAACCCGGTCGGCATGTCAGGTTCTGTTTTTTTTAGAAGAGTTCATTCGTATTCTTACAATTGATAACAGATTTTTTATTTATCCGTTTATGAACTAAGAAATTGAAGAATAATAAGAAAATAAGAAACTGAAACGAGGATCAAGGAATGTACACAAGTACTTTCAAAGTCACAGTCGAGAGCATAACTTTAAAAAAAAGTCAATTGTTAATGTAATATTTGAGAAAAACTTGTGAAGCGAAATATATTGCGATCGTTTGTGACGTAATATATCGTCTGTTTCTGCATTAATTTGGGTTCAGAATATTACTTGATAAACAATTGATGAACATAGCGGAGAAAACTGTTCACAGATGTTAATCATATGGCATTTCAAAAAAGTGCACTTATATTAGACAAAGCAACCCCTCAATTATTGTATGTGACCCATTCCGTTTGAAGAATGCAAAACAAGATAACCTTTTCATTTCAAATAGCAGATCAACGCTAAGACTCGATAAGAAGTTAAAAAAGAAATATTCGATAGTATAGCATACAAGTTACATTCCATCATTCTCACATTACTAATTTATTCTTTGAGAAGTTCTAAGCCTGTCTTACGGCAACATGTTGTAATTATGTAGAACTCAGGCAATAAAATGGTATATTATTTGACATTGATTGTCTCGGATAGAGTTGCTTTGTCACGATTTAAGAGCAAATATCGTGACCATTGTCTGATCTGTTTCAAAGCTGACTTAATCTCACAGACTACAATGACAAAGTAGAATGGGATCTAAAAGGCTGTTAAGGATACATTAAGAAGTTACACAATGCGTTTTAGAAAATTCATTGACTCGTAGACGAGACTTTCAGGGGAGTGTTGACGATAAGGAAAGTGAATATTACATTTTTATGTCAATAATTTATCGTTTTTGTCTCAGATGGAGAATACTATCAATATGTAACAAACACGATCGAAATTAATTGTAAGCCAGATAGTTCTGTTAAAGGTTAAGACATTTCAATGTTTCCGATCGATTAGAAATTCAAACTTATCCAAAACTTGCGCCACCTACATATAAACTTTGATTGGAAAACTAGAAATAATTGCTGAAGTTTAGATCTTTACAACATTTCAGGTTAATTTGAAATAGCAGCTTAAATTGTCTCGTGTAAAACATTCCATTTTAAAGTGATCATGGTTTATGAGCTATTGCCATTCATTTTCAGGCGATCGTTTTATCATGACATATGCGGTCATAACAAATTATCAAATATAATTATATATTAAAATATTATTGTCAAGAAGCCGTAGGTGACAGAATATGTGTATTGATATGCTTGTAACTTTTGTTGATGTACATAGTTTAAGTTAATACAACTCTTCTTGCAGTTTATCATAACAAGAAATGTTGCTCCCTATCTTACTTTATTGTTCCCCTATTCTCTGTTTTCTACATATTTTCTACGTGAGTCTGCTGTCTCTCCCGGTATCCCCTGTTTTTGAACATGAAATATTGTCTGTGGTACTTTGCGTGTATTCTAAATTCCGTTCACTTTAATTTAAGTGCGTATTCAATGCGGAGGGGCATGCTTTTTCAATCGGTAAGTTTGTGCTTTTGAAAAAAAATAGAATACATAGATAACACTAACAAACTAATGCATTAAAAATAATGAACCAATTTGCACAAAAGAGAATTATTGGTATGTGTAAAAACACAATGTAAACGTTCAGAGTCGTTAAGTCAAAATTGTGGTATATACTCCGGTGCCAAGCCACAAACCAACAAAGCAACAGATAACCAGGGTTCGATCGCGTTATGTATATCGCATACCAGTAACATAGACAACTTAAACAAATCCTTTCACCCTTTGTTATTAGTATGTTATAACAGTTCACTAAAAAGTATTATATTATCATAGACATATTGATAAATCCCACTGCATATAGTAAATGTTAAACATTTGGAACGGCTGGACATTATATGATTAGCTTAAGATAACCAACTTTTAAAAATGCATTTATCTTATTCCAAAGCTAGTCCTATTAATCACGAACAAGAGTATAATCATCAAATGTTTTTGTTTTTTTGAGTATTGCAAATGCGTTCAAGCAAACAATTCATCCCCCTCCTACCGGAAAAAATCGAACTCATACGTGATGACGGAGCTATGTAAAGGAGTTTCAAAAAATGAAGAGAAATGGGTTATTTCGAAGCTTGTTTCCCCCAGATATAGCTTCTACAAATGTCCCCGAACAAATTTCAAGCATCGATTATGCGGCTCTTCTCATAATGCAACCTCTCTCCGGTCAAATTTATTATTTTTGGAAGCAGTGCATTTCGCTAACATTTCGAAACAACTCTCGGCTCATTCTACTTCATAAAAAAAAAGTATATGTATATTTTTTTCTTCAAATTATTCGGTTTTTGGGCTTGCTAATAATGTTCAGAAGTAATATTTGAGAAGATAGCATAAAAGCGCGTCATCGCCACTTGATGCTATTGTATCAGGCGCGTAGACAGTATTTTGAAAAAAAGGGGTAGGGGGACTTTTTCCCATGCCCCCTGACTACACGGCTGTACTGTAATATCATTTGAGAAGTTCTTAGTTCGTCTCAAGTTCATTATGTAGTCATTATATAGTCTTTAGGCTATGAAATGGTATCTTTATTTTGCATTGATTTTCTCAGATAACTCAATTCAGTTTATTAACCCAGATTGCGATTGAGTATGAGTATGTCACGTTTTACGAGCAAATATCGTGACCAGTGTTTAGCCGTTTCAAAGCTGACTTAATAATAAAGACTACAATTACATACTTAAATGGGAACCAACTATGAAGGATGAATGTAGAAGATATACATTCGTTTGACAAAATGTTTTGACTCGAAGAAGACACAGGGGACTGTAAAGAGAGCGAAGGATAAGATAAGTACATTTCCAATCTTGATTGTACCTTTCTCAGATGGAGAATACCATCAGTATGTAACGTACACCCACATAGATTATGAAAAAAATAGCGACACCTACTTATCAAAATGCTATAAATTTCTGTTTAAGTTTAAGGCGTTAAAACATTTCCGGTATATTATAAATACTAGCTTATCCAAAAAAGCGACGCCTACATATCAAAATGTATAAGAAGTCTAGATAAACTGCTTACGTTAAGTTCGTTTCATCATTTCAGATCAAGTTCTAATAGCAGCTAACACGAATCGCCTGATCTAAAAATTCAATTTAGAAGTTATCAATAGTTTATGAGCTATTGCCATTCTTTCCGGGGCATCCTTTTAGCATGCCATATACAGGCATATAAAATCATCAACTATGATTATATCTTTATTTTAAAATGTTATGGTAAAAAAGCAGCCCATAACAGATGTTTATTGATTTGATCGAAAAGATGGATCTAGTAAGATAATCTTACGACAACCAAGTTTTAAAAAATACATTTATCTCATTCCAAAGCAAGTCTTAAAAAGCACGAAGAAATATAAAACCATCATTCTTTTTTGGAAGTTCGGCAGACAAATAAGAGAAACAAAGTCAACCTTCATTCTAGCGGAAAAATCGAGCTCATCAAGACGGAAATATGAATAGGAGTTCCAAAAATGAAGAGAAATAGCTTGTTTGAAAATTTGTTTTCCCAGACGTAGTTTCAAAACATGTCCCCGATTTTTTGTTAATACAGTGGGTTCATCGCAAAATGCAACCTGTTTCCAGTCAATCTTATTTTTTTGGAACCAGTGCAGTTCTCGTGTTATTTCTTGATGATGACGTCCACATTCTATTTTTGACCTCTTTCATCAATCAGATCGTTAATTTGTTTTCTAGCTCAATTGATCATTTTGTCTCTATTAAATTTGGCTCTTTCAACATTGTTGCACAAAGCTAAAAAATATTGTTTTACTACAGAATCATATAAATAGTCAGATAAAGCGTTTCCTTTAAAATCACCAAGAACAAAACAATTGTACACAACCAAGTTCAAACGGATGAATATCTCGAACAAAGAACAAACTTGTCATGGCAAACATAGCGGCTAGCTCAAAAGTTTTGAAAATGCATCAGCAGACAGCCAGTTCAAAGGCACCCGTTCAAGGCTGTTACCTGACATAGGGGCACAATTCAAAAGAGTTGAAAAAAACGGTTGCTATCTCACAAGTATTGAAACTTTGAGCAATGCATACTGAAAAATATTGATTTCAATCTAATTTTAAGCGGACAAGTTGGTGTCTGCCTGGATTTAAATCGTGAGATGAAATATTGATAGAAAATTATTGGAGATGAATTTTACGTTATAATTCTTTTGTTCAGCTTAAAACAGATAAGGGATTCCCCAAGAGGATTGACTTTAATTGAATATAAGGACATAAATTAGCCTTTTTCCAAGCTCGACACTCCTTTGGCCTATCCAATTAGTATATTCTTAAGGATGGAGAAACTACGCTAACCGAATCATGTGCCCAAGAGGACTGCGACGTCCGTTTACAATTACAAGTTCAATGAATGTGAACCCAGATAACCGTGCAAAGACTATTTTTGTTGAAATCGTATTTAGACTTGCTTAAACAGACCATTTTGGACTGAGGAGATTGAAAACAACACATTCTGGTAGTAGTAATTATTAAGATATTAACTTGAACATTAACAGATGTAGAGAAAGGCGAGTATGTATTCAAGAATTAATGCATTAAATCCATACAATTTTAAAACAAAATAATCAATTATAACGAGAATGACAATTCTAACTGAAATTAGATGTATGCATCATAACAACTGATTTAAATTACATGATAACTAAAGTTGCTAACTGTGTAAACATTATCCACTTTTTCTTTTCTCTGTGTTTTTCCTTAAAACTTGTGCCAAAATGTATCCATACCAGAGTAATGAAATATACATTTTAAAATAGAATGTGTTTCTTGCAAACATATATTGCACTTGCTTCAGCTAAAGTTCGGCGAGCAATTAGATCAGCTCATGTACCATGACCACGTTAAGACGATCTAATCATGGTAATTATGACCTTATCTCACTGATGCCTTGTACGTCACGTAAACTTTTAATATGAAATAAATAAACTGAACGCGATGTCCATTGAATTAGATAAATATTTACAATCAATTTCACAATATGTTGTCAGTAAAATCGAGAAATGATAGAAATTAACTTCATAAGCAGTGCCACAATTATACTACGGACATTCCAAACTCATATCAGGAATTCCAAATCGCACTCTTGATTGAGGAATGAGTTATAATTGGAAACAAGGTGAAAAACAAAGACAAACTAATTTCATTCGAATTATTTTGGTGTTATTGCTGTTAGTGATTCATTTGTAAATCATGATTAAACAAAAGATCACATAAGTCAAAAAAAACAAAACTGTTTCTCCTAGAACAATATGAAGGTTGTTTTGTGTTCAATGGGGATTGTCTTTTGGTTTTACAAAGACTATGACAGAAACATTATTACGGCTTTGATAAATTAACAGAGGACATTTTTAGGTCGTGCTAATAAGAAAGTTCAAGTCGAATTTAAATAAAGACAACTATGAAATGATTCGTTAAAGTAACATTTGAGGCCGGATAATAGACATCAATATAGAGATCTGTTGTGGATGTTCCCTTTCACCCATGAAATAATGTTAAAAATCCTAGAAAATCATATTTCAGACATTTTCATAGCGCTCCATACAAGTAGAGTCAGCTGCTATCCTAAGAAAGTATAACATAAATCTGAAGCTAGCATATATTTATAGGGTTGGCCCAAAAGTCCAACATCCCCCTTATCAATTCTTTATTATTTGTTGAAACGATACCATTTTTGGCACATTGAATAATTCATATCAAAATATGTTGATTATTAAGGGCGTGGCGAAACGAAAAATAGAGGGTACTGTCGTCAGTTTTTTTTAGAACAAAACAATGAAGTATCTTGAACGTCAGTAGCCGTATGTCCCTATCACCCGTTGCTAAATCTTTGTTATTTGTTAACAAGATACAATATTTTGGATGCATAACATGATTTATGTTGCATATTATAGCGTTTGAAGAAATGAAATATCTTGATTATTTAGGTACAACGAAGCATGGGGGGCACTGTTATCTTTTCTTTATTCAACTAGCTGTGATATTACCCCTTATGCAATGTTCTGTTTCTCCAACAATTCTTATTAGCGTTCTGCAAACGGTTTCATATAACAAAAGATATGACTTTCTATGCATGTTACAATTTATATTAATTTCAACGATTAAGAATGAATTGACGAGAGAGGGTAGAGACCTTCGAACATGGACATGATTTGCTTTAATTCCGTTCAAGATATTATGTTGTTTCATTGTAAAACCTG